>QZWS01000048.1:0-34169 GCA_004114245.1 Zoopage sp. CT-All
GCCCCCTCCTTGGTAGCTCCGCCTCCGTCACCAACGCCGCCCCGCCCAAACCTCATCGTCCGCATTCCATACGATGACACCGGCATGGGAAGCGAAAGCATGTTCGATTCGCCACAGTTTCCCCAGCTCGCTATTGCCCCTGACAGCATGCTGAGTCCACGAAAGGCGCCAGAGCCACCTTCTTCCATCAAGTCTCAGCCTGGCAAGGACGAAGTTTATGATAAGCCGACAACCGAACAGCAGGCCAGTCCCGCACTCGACAGACCCAGCCAGCTACAGCAACTTCCCACCTTGCTTCCGCATATGGGTGATTTATTCGAGGATAGCTCGGAGATGCGCGACGACCTTTCCCTGCCGCCGCCTACACCTGTTGCTAAAGACAATCGGCCACCTCGTCTTGCTAGTCCTCCTCGACTGATATCAGCGGAGATGTCGATGAATGAGGACGACCTTGCTAGGGATTTTCTTACTGGCGCGCCTCTCGTTCATGGTGCTACTCAAGAAGCTAGCGTTACGAGTCAGGACTCGGCCGTGCTAGTGCGTGGCAAATCGCAACCGCTGCAGCCCCCTTCGTTCGCCCCATCAAACCGGTCGCCTCTCGGAGAATCCGCAATCGAGTCTGAAATCGAAACGGTCGCCGTCGAACCTCCACAACAGAGTAATCAGCCCATTTGCTTTTCTAGCTAATCGTAGTAGGTGCTTCCGAGCGAAATTCGTTGGAGTATGCGCTTCAAAATCGGTCAGATGTTCCCGTGTTCTCGGAAGAGAAAGAGCAACTGGACAACCCGCTTGTCGAAATGGACAGTATCGCTCTCATCGATAAAATGCAGGAGCTACACGTCGCTGCAGCAGGGATACCAAGCTCGCCTCCAGCTCCCGACTATCATGATGATCTGCAGCAATCAATGCTCGATAACGAGCAACATCAGCGCAGTATTGTTCTGGACGATCATGCAGAAGCGCTGCCCCAGTCAGGAACAGGACACGTCCATCGTATAGAGCCATTGCGGTTGGATGTGGATATAGATGAAGCAGACATCAGTGCGCAGTCGGCGATGGATTTTGATCAAAGTCTGCTGCATTCTGAGCCGCTACCCAGTCATGTTGCAGATGCCGCGCTAGCCGACGAGACGATTATTGATACCAATGGCCACATGGACCATTCTCATCAATCGTCATTGACGGAATCTGAACTCGCATATATCAAGGCTGCAGAGGAAAGTACTCGCAGCCTTGTGCACGGGAGCAGTCTCGACCGAGGAACTAATACGCCATCACCGATTGCCGAGCCAGCATCTGTCCCAGGAGATAAAAGTCAATCACCGGTGAAAGTGGAACGATCGGACGCGGCAATCATTGCCGAAAAGCAGGAGCTGCTGCAAGTAATCATGCAGCTTAGCGAGAGTCTAGTGGAAACGAAAGGCATTGTCCAAGAGTGCACTCGAGTGGCGACCGAGAAGGTGGCGGCTGCAGAACGATCGCGCCAAGGAGCGCTTCAAGAGGCCGCATATCTGAAGGCACGAATGGCTGCGGTCGCATCCGGAGATAATCGCGAGCTGGCTCGAATTGGTGAGCAACGAACATTAAGTTTGGAAGCCAAACTTTCAGCGGTCGTAGCCGAGAATCATAGACTTCGAGAAGAAGTCATCGAGAAACAGGAGGATGCTGATCAAGCGCATGAAGCGCGAATAAAAATTGAACGCATGGCAGTGGAGGCTGAGAACCGTGCAGTGGAACTGGAGCTGCTTCATGTATCAGCACAAGAGCAGATCGAATCGCTGAACGAACGACTATCAGCCGCGGAGACGGCAGCGATCAATTCCACCAGAAGGTCACTGCCATCCGACACCGAAGAATCAAACACCTTGGGCAGGCGGCAAACCGAGAATCAGCGGAAAGCAGTCGAGTCCGCATCTGTATCCGCGCGAAAAGCCAACGATCGAGCGACGCAAGCGGAGATGATGTGGCAGAGTGCGCAGGATCTTATTGCCGAGCTTGAGCGAGCTCAGTCTGGTTTGAGAGCTGAAGCACAGACCCGGCAATTTGAGCTTGAGCGGGCGCAGACGAGGATCAAGGACTTGGAGTCGTTGTGGCAGTCAGCGCGAGAGCAGGCCACGGAGCTGCAGGAGGTCAATGACAGCTTGATGCAGCAGCACGCCGTGATGGAAGACCGACTCGTTGAGCTCCAAAAGCCTGGCGACTCGCCCGCCGAACTGCGTGAACGAATCCGCGCCGAGCAAGAAGTACGCGGTCGTATGGAGCATGCGCTGCGTCAAGCAGATGCCGACCGACGTGAGGTTCTTCGACGAGCGCAGGACGCGGAACGATTATGGGCCGGCGCCCAGAAAGATCTGACGGCCCTCAAACGACGCAGCCTCGCCAAGCATGACCAGACGGCGTACTTGCAGCAGCAGATGAAGCGTACAGAGGAGCAGCTGAGAAGAAAGGAGCGGGAATGCGACGAGGCTCAGGTTCGCGTGCAGACCCTGCTAGCGCTTCTTGGCGATGATGGCAGTCCCGGGCTAGCACCGGGAGTGGGCAAGCGGGTGAGCATGGATATGGGAGCGATAGTCGAGAGAGTCGCATTCCTGGAGCGCGACAGAGAAGATATGGAACGGGCAATATTGGAGCTGTCCACAGAGCTGGAGCGATACCAGACCATGGAGCAAGCAGGCGGCGGAAGGTATGGATAGAAACACGCGACAGGGCGTGGAGGTGTCGGGAAGAGTGTGTTTGTGCGCTTGTGTGCTCGGGAGATACGTACGATAATTTGTTTCATTTAATCAAGCTTATGAATCACTGGCCAGCAGTGACTTGACCAGACGTGTGTAGAGGCCAACAGCATCGATGATATCCTGCTTCCGCACAAACTCGTCCTCGCCATGCGCCACGAGAATCGACCCAGGGCCAAGCAGACAGCTCTTGTGTGCGCCCTTCAATGCAGGGATGTCGGTAAAGTAGGCGGCGATCGTGGTCTCGAATCCGTCAACGGTGTGGCACACAACCTTGTCGTCGGCCTTGAGCAGGTCCAGCGTGATGCCTTCAAGATGCGCCACCGCCGAGGTGATTAGACCCCACGACTCGGCCGCGGTAGTCGCGACACGCAACGAACACGACGCACTGGCGGACGCCGGGATGATGTTAGCCGCCGCGCCTCCTTCGATCTTGCCAATATTCAGCGTGGTGGGACCCATGCGTGGGTCGGCGGGAAAGTCGACACAGCGGAGCAGTGCGAGCGCGTCCAGGAGGCGATGGATGGCGGAGACCCCAAACTCTGGATATCCCGAGTGCGCCGCCTTGCCGCTTGCGTGTACGTTGAAGCGCACCATGCCCTTGTGCCCGACCGCCAGTCGATTCTCCGTGGGCTCGCCCACGATGACATAGCGCGGACTGAGGTTCAGCGCATTGGATGCAATCATCCCCGCGTGATCGACTTCCTCTCCCACGACGTACAGCAACCCGATAGACCCATCGGGGACAGAGTTATCGGCGTGCATGAGCTGCGCGGCTGTAATTTGCGCCGCAATCGACGCCTTGGGATCACACGCGCCGCGGCCGTACAGATTCTCGGCGTCCTCGGACAGCGGAATGTGCGGTGGCACAGTGTCCAGATGGCTGTTGAACAGGACCTGGATGTCTGCGCGCGCCCCGCGGTATGCGAGGATGTTCTCACGGGGCGGATGGGTGTCGCATTCCGCGGCAACGAGATGCCGCTCGACGGTGTACCCGAAGCCAGCCAGGAGGGACTCCAGATGGTCCGCGAACGACTTTTCAAAGCGCGTGGTTGAGCGCAGCGCGATAAAGTCGCGAGTCAGCGCGACAGCATCGGGGGCGTTGGCGGCAGCGGACATATTCGTACAGTCGTGGGAAAAGCTGGCATGCCGAGGCCCGGGTATTCGCTGATGTGCAAGTAGTCCATATGTTAACGATGTTCAAGCTACATTGCACTGCAACCAGAGCTGATATGCAGTTAGTCAACCCTGGCAGAAAACAGCGACGTATCGGAGCGCGCTGTGCGGTTGTACGCCATAGCATTGCGATGACCGAGGTCATCAGCAACACTCCCGTTTCCATGCCCTCCTCCGACACTCCTCGGTGTATCATGGGCATGTTGTGGGTGCGGGTACACGGCCCTACTGCGAGCG
The DNA here is from genome assembly GCA_004114245.1 of Zoopage sp. CT-All. NCBI lineage: Eukaryota > Fungi > Zoopagomycota > Zoopagomycetes > Zoopagales > Zoopagaceae > Zoopage > Zoopage sp. CT-All. The sequence goes on from QZWS01000048.1 coordinate 4,146, forward strand.
GTTGTTGGAGTTCCCGGGACATGGATCCTGTCACGATTTCTTAGCAACCACATGCTCACAACGTTATTTGAAGGCTTACGTTGGATGTCTAAACGGCACGGAGCTGTTCCCAGGGGACACCACAGCTGTGTTCGGGCCGTACTGGAATCCATATGCCGTTTTGGGCGGGGAAATATGATTCGCAGCAGCAGATATCATTGATCCCGGGGTCTTGAAGACATTGGTTTCCAGTGGCTGGCGGGCGGCAGCAGGAGGGCAGGTCGTTTCACTGCTAGCAGTCGGGCTGTGTCAATCAGGCGTCAGCCGATGCTAAATCTCGGTCGACAGCATACCAGCGAACAGCTTCGTAGCTGCGAGGTGCTTCTTCATCCTCGGCCAGAAATTGGTCGAACTGGTCCGCGGCTGCGACGGCATCCGAGTCATCAACATCCCCGAAAAAGTCTTGAGTGAGGGACACTGGACCGCTAGTCGGCTGATCCGTCTTTTGACGCTTGGCTAAGGCAGATGTCAGCAAGCGTAGGCAATTACTTGCAGGCACCAATATGGGCATCAATACGCTGCTGTTGCTGCTGCTGCATGTGAGCCTGGCGCGACGCAATAAGTTCCTCTTCGCGAAGACGCTTCTCCACGATCTGCGGATGACGATGCAGATCATCTGGGTCGAGGGGCATATCGGGGACTCGGACGCTCTTGATCTGCTTGAGGAACTGCTTGTCGTATAGACAGTTGCCCATGACGTTTCCAAAACTACGGAGAGTGCGCTTCAGTCCATCTGTCACGGCTTCTTTCATGGCCTAGAAAGAGTGTCAGTGCGGCGTTGCGCAGGACACAACAAATGAACCTTTTCAAACGCATCGCACTTCCTCCTGACGTTGTCAACGGCGCCAAACCCAATGTCCTGGCATAACGCGTTATATGCTACTCAAATGCGCCTAATGTATGCACCTCGTGAAAGGTTCCGTCCTTGAGAGTGATTCTCATGATGCACGACACACCGAGTGAAAGCTTGCCTCCATCGTTGTCACACTACAGAGCCGGTCAGGATCACCCCAGCACGAGCGGCGCTCCCACATAGAGCGTCTGCATGTTGACTATCGTGGAGGACCAGCCATTGTAGCCAAACACCTCGTTGGCCAGATTCAGCGCCTTCCATCCTTCGACGTAGCTCACGCGCGCTAGACAGCAGCCGCATCATCAGTCATTGTGAGCGGCAATGGTAAGCAGACGCACATCCACCGCTTCCGACGCGTTCGGAAACGTATTCCGGGCCGAGGCTCTTGGAGAGGGTGCGTCGGACAGAGTCCGACTCTGCAGGATTGAATTCGCGCACGCCGAACATGCCGGTGGAAGCAATGCTCCCGGATACCATCATTCCACGAGCGGACGACTCGCCGCGGTTTGCCTCAAAGCTGTGACGCTTGCTGTTGTCAAAGATGTCCATGGCGCGAGAGGTGGGGCAGCCAAGCGGATGGATAAAGCGGCTGACGCGTGAAGTACGGATAACTTATATTTACCTACAAATTGCTGCCTTCACTTGTGCTCCACATAAGTTGCTAGCGTGCATTAGCATCGCATCCAGCAGAGCCCGCAACGTACCAGGAAAGAGTCCTCGGCGGCCATCGCTTTTGGTTCCGCGCCACCAGTCGTCCGACTCGGCAAGAAGATCGGAAATGAGCTCACCCTCAGTCAGCGGGATCTCGTCCTCCTCGGTTGCTTCGTAGTCGTACAGAGCAACTGCCGTTGAGTCAGAAACAGAAGCACTGGCAGAAGCAGTAGATGGCGCTACTTCATCCGCCTTGGGAGCTGCGGCGGGGATTGGTGCAGGCCCTGTGGGGGTCGCAGCTGCTTGAGCCTCCACATATGTTGCTTTAATCGTCGTATGTCAGTCTCAAACGCCTAATGCACAAGCACGCACCTGGAAAAATACCCGTCTCGCCCTTACTGTTAATGCCAGTCCACCAGTCATCATCGGCAGACACCGTGACCCGGATAACTTCACCCTCACAGATAGATATTTCACCGGGCTCCTCTGCCGTATAGTCATACAGCGCCACTGCCAGAACATCACTCGATACGGATTCAATACTGGTGATCTTGGCCTTGGCAGCAGCTTCAGCAATGTGCTGATCACGCTCCTCGAGCTTGCGTCTGGCATCAGCAGCGGCCTGAGCTTCAAGAGCCTTGCGCTCAGCAGCAGCCGCTATGAGCGTTTTCTCCTCAGCTTCGGCCTGGAGCCTCGCTTCCTGTGCTGCTTGACGTTGGCGTTCAATATCCTCTGCTCGCTGGCGTTCCATCCGCTCTCGATCCTGCTTTCTTTCCTGCTCAATGCGAAGACTCTCCTGTCGCTCACGCTCGTTCCTGCCATCATCCTGTGCTTGCTTCTCAAAGTTGACACCGCCAAGCTAGCACATGATATCAGCCCGACTTTCGCGTAAAGAGGAACGCACTGCAGGGCGATTTGAAACACGAGATGTAGCACTAGCACCAGCTACAGCACCAGTCACAGTAGCTGATTGACTCCGATAATTGGACATTTCCTCGGCAATTCGCACCGGCTGATAAGTGGACCCGACCAAGGCAGGGCGCGTCATGCGCTGTGCTGGCTCTCTATGAATGCTGTACTTTGAGCCACCAGACTCCTCAAGCCGTTTCATGATATACGCTGGCTCTACGTCGGACTATCTCACAGTAGGTTACAAGAAACCATAGCGACAAATGCTACATCTTGGCGAGCGTTAATTTGGAGATGATAGCCTTTGAGATACTTGGCCACATCGGTCAGGTGCGATGCAAACAACCCCTTCTTTCCTTCTGGCACACCAGAGCCACACTAATGAACGGCGCGACCAACGACATGGGCATGAAAGAAACACAGCACTATAGGCACTTACCCACGAGATGAGAATGAGCTTTGGAAGCGCCGAATTGGGATCTACGACCCGCGCAAATGCGTACTGCATCTTCCCATCACTGAACTCTTCGCTCAGATCTTCCAGCCCGACTTCACGGTCATAATATAAGCAAGAACAACCCATCTCGAGACAACGCACCGCCAGTCTCCGTCACCTTGAGGTCGTGTGTGCCCTTGTCGTACCCAAACACGGCCCATTCGACGCCCGGAGCGCCGCGTACAACGTCCTCGTAGGCCTGCGCGATAGCGCGACCATGAGTGTGGAGATTGACGGCGATGGAGGACATGGCTGTGTGAACAGTCTGGATTGCGCTGACTGCTGATGACGCGCCTTCCCCAGCACTCACCATGTCCTCCGCGGAGCGCAAACCCACCGAGGATTTCTCCGAGCGTACCGACGCCGCCATTCCGCATGCTCGGGCCCTGGCCGTATCTTCCGATCTACTCCCAACCGCCCTGGAGCACCTCTATGCGCTTGAGAAGCAGACTCGCGCGGCTGCGGATCTCGCCTCCACGACCCGGCTGCTCATCGCCATCATCGATTTATGCCATGCTGTTGGCGCTGTCGAAGATATCGCAGCGAATCTTACGCTCATGTCCAAGAAGCACGGACAGCTGAAACAGGCAGTGGTTGAAATGGTTAAGCATGCCATGGCATTGGTGGATGCCTTCCCCATGGGCGCCGATACGCTGGACAGCAGGCTGCGATTAATCACTGTGCTGCGGGAGATCGCCGAAGGGAAGATATATGTGGAAGCGGAGCGTGCCGACCTTACGCTCCGGCAGGCTAGAATTCTGGAGCATGAGCAAGGAGACGTGGCAAAAGCCGCCAGCGTGCTGCAGGAAATCGCCATCGAGACGTATGGTAGCGTGTCGCCGCGCCGCAAGACCGAGTTTATTCTCGAGCAGATGCGCACGTGCATGGACATGGCTGACTGGTCCAAGGCGCAGATTATCTCTCGCAAGATCAACACAAAATTCTTCGCAGCCAAGGAAAATTGGGATTTGAAACAGCGGTACTACGCGTTGATGGTGCGGTATGCCGAAGCCAAGGAGGAGTGGCTGCAAGTGGCAAGACACTGGTGGCAGCTGTTTGAGACGTTGGCAGCGACAGCGACAGCGACAACGGCTACAGAAGGCAACGAGTCGGTAAATGCAGCCTCCTCGAGCATGGACATCGACGCAGTCGTTCCGGTGGCCGCCGAGACAGGCACTTGGCGCGAAGCTCTGCGCTCGACCATGCTCTTTGCCTGCCTTGCGCCCAACGATACGGACCAGTCCGACCTCTTGCATCGTGCACACAAGCATACACTCGCTGCCAGACTCCAGCCCCACGCCAACCTCGTGCGGCAGTTTACCACCGCCGAACTCATGCCGTGGCCAGAGTTTGTCGATGCCTTTGGCCCGGCTCTACGCACCACCCCCACGTTTGACCCACTGGACGCGGCCGGGACCAAGCGCTGGCAGGAACTGCGGAAGCGCGTGATTGAGCACAATATTCGCGTGATTGCGGCATACTACACTCGTGTGCGAATGACGAGACTCGCAGAGCTGCTATCGCTGCCCGAGGAGGAGACAGAGTCGACGCTTGCGGAGCAGGTTGTCGCGGGCGTGGTATACGCCAAGATCGACCGACCCGCTGGAATCGTTGTGTTTGAGAAGACGATGACGGCGCACGAGAAGCTGAACGTGTGGCGACGGGACATTGACCAGGTATTGGACCTTGTCGAGACGGTGGAGCACTGGATCAGCAAGGAGGAGATGGTGCACGCCATCAACAAGGCGACCGCCTAGGGTTGTTTTGAAAATACATGCTGGAGACGGCCGCTAGGCAAACTCCTGCAGCTGGCGCTCCATCCGCTCCGTCTCCTCCCGCTGATCCTGCTGCGAGATGGCCCTCAGCACTGCCTTCTTGCTCGACTCCTGCATCTCCCCGGCCATCAGCAGCTCGTCCAACACGAAATACGCCTTTTGGAAGTTGAAGATCAGATCCAGCTCGCAGACATTCCCAAAATACTTGTCCAGGACCTCAACATAGCGATGCACGATCTCCAGCGTGATCAACTCGTTATCCTCGGCGGCATCCACGGCAGCGATAAAGTAGAGCGACGCGTACCGCCGATAGATGATCTTCGTGTCCTTGTACTCGATGACATTGCACAGCCGCGGGCGACGCGCGAGGACGAGCTGGGTAACCTCCTTGATGATTTTTGTGCGGTCCTTGGCGGTGGTGGTGAGGAACCATTTGGCCAGGCGCGGCTTGCCCTGCTTGGAGACAAGCAGGACGTACTGAATGGGCATCGAGAATGTTGTGATTGTTTCATGACTGCGCGCTCACGGCTGGATTCGAACTATGAAGGAGCTGCCGTCACCTCTGCTCTCCATATACGCAAGGAATACATTCGTGTTGGGTGTGTGATGAGTCAGCTTAATAGCCGTCTTCGTCGGAGAACACATCCGGCAGTGGGGCTGCGGCGGTGGCGCCATTCAGTCCGCGCGTCAGTCTCGCGTCGTCCTCCGCGTCGCTGCCCTCCGATAACGCATCCTCGACCCGCTGCCGTTTGAGCCCTCGTGCATCGTCGCCGCCATCCAAATCAGGCAGGTCCCCATCGTCTTCAAGTTCTGCTGCAGCCGTCCCACCACCAATACCATACCCCTCGTCCCAATTATCGTCCTCCTCCTCAGGATTATGCGGCACCGATGCAGATACCTGCGCGACGGCATCAATCCACATATGATACACGTCGATGGGATCGTCCAGCGCGGTGACCTTGCCAGCCCACGACTCGCCGCACACCGTGCACCGCAGATGCCCGAGCCCGTCGCCATGCTTCACGGTCACCTGGATGCACTTCTCGTGCTGGCAGACGGCGCAGTCGAAGCTCTTATCGATCTTGGCGCGGACTTTGACCACCGGCTTGCGGGCGGATTTGCGCTTGCCCATCACGTGTGGTGTGGACGAGCAGTCATGAGGCAGGCTGCATGAGCGCCTGCCGTAAGATGCGTGCGCTCTTTCACCGAATGCCGCCGCTCTCGCCGGGCGCAGACGCCGTTAGACGCAGAGCCCGCGCAATGAGCATAAGCACCCTGCCGTTGCGCGACAGAGGCTGGTCAGCAGGCACGCTCGCGCTCGGGCTCTTTCCCGTCGCCGCGTTCGGTCTTGGCTGCTGGCAGCTGTACCGCCTCCAATGGAAGCTCAATCTCATCCAAGAAACTTCGCTACGCTTGAATGATCCGATCGAACTTTTACCGAGGGATGATTGGTAGGCCGTGCTGCACTGCGTCAATATTGATGTTGGTCATCCTTGTAGCAATCGGGTGCATTACAAAAGGTACATGACAAGAGGACGATATCTACACGATAAGGAGATGCAGCTCGGGCCCAGGTCGAGGGGGGATGGCGCTGTTGGGTATTTTCTCATCACCCCTTTTATGTGTGATACTGGGTACGCGTCACTCCTGCAGCGTCGCGTCTGCACCTAACACTCTGTGCTTCAGGGACGTCATTTTGGTCAACAGAGGATGGATTGCCAAAGACAAGCGCGACTCTTCGACGCGTCCATCCGGCATGGTCAGTCAATGTCATCGGCTTAAGCTGCTTATGCATGGCCACCCTAGATTGATGGCGAACTGGTTATTCAAGGTCTTATCCGGTCCGGAGAAACGGTACATTGCCATCGATATTATGTGGATGGCTATTGACTCGTTTGACAGCCTGATTGGACGTCACCGAAAAACAATCTATCCCGTGGCGATTTGCACATTTTGGACGTCGACGAGGTCTCGCGCTATGCCGGTGCCTTGCCTGTACTTTTTGAAGTCATATCAGGTATGCCCATCCTGCTACCTGCCGCAATGCACTATCTCTCACGCATAGACGACTCGGCAAATCTGTATCCAATGCTGACGGCCGCCGGAATGCCTATTGCTAGACGACCGCGAGTAGATCTGCGAAACACCCACCTCGAATACGCTGTCACCTGGTTCTCGCTTTCCGCGGCAACCGCCGTGATGTGGTGGACGATGGTTCGCCGGAAAAGGCTTCCATTTAGATGAAATAAAGGTCGCTCTACTCTACCTTTTTGCCTGGTCGCAGCGGTCGCAGCGATCGCACCGTCTTGCCCGCGCGCCACATCTCGCTGTCACGGATCTCGGCCAGCTCCACCTCGAGTCGCTCGTGATAGTCCGGGCGGCTGTTTTCGGTCAAACTGCGCCGAGTCTCCTCCCCCGACTCGACGCTTTCGTAGATCCGCTCCAGCACTGGCTTGACGGCATTGCGAATCTCGGGAGCCCAGTCTAGGGCACCACGTTGCGCGGTGGTGCTGCAGTTCGCAATCATCCAATCCATGCCGTGCTCGCCAATCAACGGGTAGAGCGACTGCGTGGCCTCCTCCACCGTCTCGTTGAATGCCTCGGATGGCGTATGCCCATGCGCGCGAAGCACTTCATACTGGGCCTGAAAGAGGCCATGGATGGCTCCAACAAGCGTGCCGCGCTCGCCCGCCAGATCCGACACGACCTCCTTCTTAAACGTGGTCGGATAGAGGTATCGAGCACCGACGGCGAAGGACAATGCCCGGGCACGATCGTGCGCGGCGCCGCTGACATCTTGCTCAACGGCATACGCAGCATTGATATACGTGCCGTCAAGGAAGGAGTTCCGGACAGTGACACCGCTGCCTTTGGGCGCTACCATGACGACGTCAACATCTGCGGGTGGCACGACGCGTGTCTGCGAGCTGTAGACGAGCGCGAATCCGTGCGCAAAGCACAGCGTTTTGCCACGCGTGAGGTATGGCTTGATCGCCGGCCACATTTCAGCTTGTGCCGCATCCGACAGCATGTACATCACCACCGTGCCCATATTGCACGCGGATTCAATATCAAATAGATTCTTGCCCTCGAGCCATCCGTCTTGCACAGCGAGGGCCCACGATCGGCCTTGGCGGCGCAGACCCAGAATGACTGGAAGGCCTTGATCGCGCAAATTCAGGCCCTGGCCGCGACCCTGCGTCCCGTACCCGAGCACTGCGATTGTGTCGTCCTTGAATATGGAGCGAATCTGCTCAATAGGGTAGTCGGCGCGCTCGTGCACCGTTTCTCGGACGCCGCCAAAGTCGAGGGTTTTGATGCCGCGGCGGAGCGGTTGATTCCATGCATGCGCAACACGACCAGGGCGGGGCACGAGATGCGAATTGCATGGATCAATGCGACGTGGAAAGGCCGCGGTGGTGAAGGCGCGAGCCGAGGCGATGACGCGCAGTGGGCTTGTGCGACGATGCATGTGAGCCAGCGACTGCCACGCCCCGAGCTTTTACAATCATGATTATTAATAGACTATGCAGCCCATGTTGCCTTCTTACTATGCATGTAAATATGCTATTGAGGTATTGATACTGAAGGATTTATTGTAGAAATTGTTGTGCAATTGCTGTTGAAATTGATGCAGAGCAATTACAAATAAGGTGATGCAGAGTGATTGCAAGTAAGGTGATGCAGAGCGATTACAAATAAGATGCTGCTTTGTCAGACCCTTGATGGCTAGTGAGAGTAGCCCTTCTAGCAATTGTGTCCCAGTTGTGCAGCTGAAGTTGCTGGAAACTAGAGGATTGCATTGACTGAGGCTCCAAGAGTTCTATTTTACACTGACTCGGTGCCACGTCATCCTTCAGAAGCTGTCCTCCGCCATGAAGTACGTTTTTTCATAGCAGTCAACACAACACATCCCTGGCTATCACGTCTCAGTTCCAAATATAAATAGCAGCGAGTGAAAATATACGGCAGTTTTTTTTCTCCTGTACCCTCTGCTCACGCCCGCACCGTCCACTCGCACCGTTCACTCGCACTTACGGCATGCAGCTCTCACGAACCACTCTGCTTTTCTCGGCTGTTATTGGCCTGATGGCTGTTGCCTCCTCGGTTGACGCCTCATCTAACACCGCTGCAAAACTTCCCAACCACACAGTGGCTACCCAGAAGGATCTCTTCAACACCATCCACAAAGGGCTAATTAAACTCATCAAGCGAAAGCGCAATCCGATTGACCCGAGACTTCTGAACGTACCCATGTATTTCGCACCTAATGGTCGTGAAACCAGAGTATATGCAGAGTCTGTGGAAGCCAAGTTGCAATACAAGGATGCAGTACTCCAGTTTGCAGATTCATTGAAAGTCGTCAATTGCAGCTTGGATCAATCGGAAATAACTTTGGCCCGGATGTACGATATCGAATCTGCCAGAATCGACGTTTTATGTCCAACGCGGGCACACCTTGATACCGAATACAATAATTTTTATGAAGCGGTTCAAGGCAAGGCAAGCGAGTTTAACGCAATCAAAATTAAACTGTCCACATGCGAGCGCGCAGAAGCAAGTTCCTTCAAAGAGTACTATAAATTCTCGGGCTATAAGACGGATGTTGTGGCAGAAGGAGTGAAGCGCTGGCACACGGTTGAGATGACTTGGGCGGCTAGACCTATGGTGGAAGTGAGAGTGAACTTTCGTTGATGGTTTGCTTTAAAGGTGATCAATAGACTATAGAGCCCAAGCGGCCTTTCCTACTATGAGTGTGAGCACCATCGATATTATTTATTACCAGGATGAATGGCGGCACGGAGAATTGGAGCAAATTGATAATATGTAACAGTCTTTTTTCCCACACTCCTCTGCTTACGCCCGCGCCGTCCGCTCGCACTTACGACATGCAGCTTTCACGAACCACTCTGTTTTTCTCGGCTGTCATTGGCCTGCTGGCTGTTTCCTCTTCGGTCGACGCCTCATTTAAAACTGCTTCAGAACTTCCCAACCATAGAGCGGCATCCCAGAAGGATATCTTCCGCACCGTCCGTAGAGGGTTGATTAAACTCATCGAGCTAAGGCACAGACTGATTGCCCCGAAACTTCTAGAATTGTCCATGCGTTCTGCAGATGACGGTCGTGACACCAAGCTATTTGCAGAGTCCGCGGGAGAAAAGATGCAATACAAGAAAGCAGTAAGCCAGTTTGAAGATTCATTGAAAATCTTCAAGTGTCACTTGGATCAATCAGAAATGTCTTGGAATAAGCTGCACGATATCGAATCTGCCAGAATCGACGTTAAATGCCCATCACAGGCGCACCTTGACGCCAAATACAACCAATTTTATGAAGCGGTTCAAGGCAAAATCCAATCTAGGCTTTCCGAAGGCTGGTCAGACGAGTATGCTGCACTCAAAGTTGAACTGTCCACATGCGAGCACAAAAAAGCGAGCTACGGTAAGGAATACGATGTGTTCCCCGGTTATAAGACGGATGTTGTGGCGAAAGGAATGAAGCGTTGGCACACGGTTACGATGACTTGGGCGGCTACACCCAAGATGGAAATGAGGCTGAACTTTTACGATGGTTGGATTAGATGGTGATCAATAGACTATAGAGCCCAAGCGGCCATTTTACTATGCGTACGAGCAGACTATTGAAACATGCAAATTGATGGGTTCATTACCATAAAGTGCCTGTGCAGTTAAAACATGGGAGCAGCGTCTGGGATGGAGGAGCAATGCAAATGTGACGCATCACTAATGCCAGCGATCAACGGTGTGCTCAACACCAACTGTCCATCGCATCTTACCCGCTCCCGAACACGCCCGCGCTGACGCCATGGACCCCGCCGCGTTGTCTGCCGCCTCCTCGGCGGTGCTCGCCTGGTCCGTCGACCACGTCACTCGATGGCTGGCATCAATCAATCTCGCGGCATACGAGATCCCGTTTGCTGAAAACGATGTCACCGGCGACGTGCTTGTGCGCCTCGACCACGCCGCGCTGAAAGACCTCTCCGTGGAATCTCTTGGTCATCGCATTTCGCTGCTGAAAGCTATTTATGCGCTAAAGATTGAGCATGGCGTGCCAATGGAGGACGGTGATTGGCGGCCCTGGGAGGCTCGCAGGATATCGGTGGCTGCTGCGACTGCTCCCGCTGCCGCCGCTACAGGGAACAGTGTCCAAACAAACACCCCTGCGTCGATAGAGTGGATGCATCAGTTGGTGGACGAGGCCAATCGTCTGCATCGCGAGCTCAGCAAGCTTCGCGAGGACCTTGGCCCCGTGTTTGCGCATGTTCGCTCGGCCACCGCAGGACAGTGCGCCTCGTCTGCCAGCACCGGAGCGTCGGCAAATAGCCACACGGCTTCGTCCAGTGAGATTCGGCAACCCAAGGCTCAGCGGCGCCCGTCTCAGATCATCACAAAATACCTAGGCGGCGGTGCTGGGCTGGCGCCTGGTGGCAATGGACCCGGCAGCGCGGCCGGGTCGATCAAGTCCGCACGGTCCCCACTGGGCTGGAAATTACGCGCGAGCACACGATCACCATCAAGTGATTCCAAGGTGCCGTTCTTTTCCGGGCCAAGTTCCCCTGGGAACGGCATTGACTACTACCATGCCGGGATTCCAAATATCTACCTTGCTGGTGCCTCGCGACATCCCTCCGACGCCCGAAGTCTAAACGCTTCAAGTTCGCTCGATCCATCTGGATCCCATCCCGGAATGCATGATCTTTCGCCCGCACTCTCGTCCACATCTGCCGCCAGGAGCCCGGCCGCCATCAACGATGCGATGATGTCGCCGGCTTCCACAGGGCTCGCAGCCGGGCCTATACGCGTGTACGGTGACCGACTACCGGGCCGTGAGGGCGAATCGTTCAAAACCATGCGGATCACCGCTGACGATATATGCCAACGGGTGATCGAGCTCACCCTCAAAAAGTACGATATATCCGAGCCCTGGCGCAACTATTCGCTCCTCATCGTGCACAATTCACGTGAGCGGTACATCGACTATAATGAACGGCCGCTGCCCTTCTTTCAGCGCCTGTATGCCGCTGGCGAACAGCCAATATTCATGCTGCGCCACAATCGACACATGAAGCCGAGGCTGCCCACGCGGTTCCAGAGCACGCCGTACACCAGCGGCGGCACAAGTGCAAGTCCCATGTCAGCATCGGGCAGCGGTCATGCTTTGGGCGGCAGTGATTTTGGAAGCGCCCCGTCAGTGGTTCAGGTGCCCGTTCCACAGTACGCATATGCATCACATCCGCAGCTGCCGATGTACATGCAACATGGTGCATACAATCAGGCCATGGCGACAGGCGGCACTAACGGCACGCCGCCGCCGCCACCGAGACGAACGAGCTCACTCAGCGGAGGCCGTTCGAGTCCCAAGCCAGGCTCGCGCAAGAGCGTTGATCTGGATCCCACCAAGCTGCCACCAATTGCCCAGTCGCCAGCGCCCGACCGTAGTCCCAACTCAGGGCCCAAGGCGGGCGGGACATACGACAGCGGCGGAGTGTCCGGGGAGGCAGGGAATGGGCTGTTGGATGACATTATTAGTCCGTTTCGTCGATAGAGGATGTTTGGATATGTTCTTGTCAAAGTGACGCTAAATGTATATAAAAGGTATTCGTATCCGGAGCTCTCACGTGCTGTACTGTGGAGGTTAGGTTGCATAGGCTCAATTACTATTGGCAACTAGTGAATAGGCGTATTACCAAGTAAATTGTCTAGCAATCTGATGCTGTTGCAGTAAAGAAATAGGTCAAAAGACATTGCTATGCGGACAAATCCAAGGATTACTAGGATAGTAGACATTTAGAATGACAAAGAGCATACAATGGTGGCTGCAGATACAAAAGATAGAGGACAGCTTCAACTGCACAATTGGGACCTGACTACTGTTGTAACTCAGATGATTGGATTGTGCTGGTGGCCGTCTCGGCCATGAAGTAGTCCAATGAAGTAAGTTTTTCATAGCAGTCTACACAACACATCCCTGGCTATCACGTCTCAGTTCCAACAACTACTTTATATAAGTAAATCAATCAATGTGCATGTTTTGATATCATGCTCATATTCATAGTAAAAAAAGCAGCTTGCACTGCATAGTTTGTTGGTCATCACTCAAAGTTCAAAATCAATTACAGGCTATAGATGTGATGACTGACTCTAGGGGAGGAGAAAGGCAATAGGAGGAGGTAGTATAAAGAGGAGAAGGAGTTAATAGAGTGTATTATGATCAACACTGGTATTGGCAAGATAAGAAGAAAAGAGACTGTGATAATAGATGCCTGAATATTTCATCCTAACTGAGTACCAGTAGGTCTGTCCTTCTGCCACTGTAACAATTGGGCTATGTGGCCTCCAGAGTATAGCCAGCTAAGCCAGGCCCAACTTTGGTAGTCTCTTTTCTCTCCGTTAGGTCAATACAAATATATCCTTCTTTGTCATTGACCCTCCTGAGCATCCCGTTATAACAGCTATAGCATTGATTTTAAAACCCTTGTAGCTTCTGGATTCAGTCTTGCTCTCCTTGTGTGTAAATAAAATCACTCCAATTTGGACATTTTGAACTGTGCTATGAAGCTGGTTGTATTTGGCAATAAGGTAATCTCATGGCAGATATGCAAATTCAATAATGCAAGGCATGTTGAATGAGAGTGCCGGAAAAGCACCAGGGGTTGAATGTTGACTGCTATAGAATTTTTACTTTACTGCAAAATACACAACAAGGCATGCTATTGATTGTAGTTCACAATATATCTATGCTGCATCCAAAGGCCTTTAATAGCTTTGCAAATTTGCTTACCACTTTCATAAATTTCCATTAAACTTCCAAAAGCACTGGATAAAGGATTCTGACCTCAAGATTAGTTGTAGTATCTGTGAAAATCAGATCAACCCTTAGTGTAGCAAGCTTAAAGAACTTGTTGTAGGTGATGTAGAGGATATTCTTTGGAGATGCTGCTGTATTGCTGGGATCTGCAACAGCTTTAAATGAGGCATTGACTGAAGAGGCAATAGTCAATAGGCAAGTGATAGCCAAGAGAAGTAGTGTGGTTTGTGAGAGCTGCATGTTATAAGTGCAAATGGATGATGCGGGCATGAGCAGAAGAGCATGTGAAAAAGGCTCCATCTCTACCATTCAATCCTGGCAATTGGTGCCTGTACAATGAATTTAGCTATCCTTCTGCCTCCTTCTACTGCACTCTAGGTTCTGATTCCAACAACCTTAACTGCACAATTGGGATGTAATCTTTAGGAGCCTACTCTCACTAGACACCAAGGGTCTGGCAAAGCATCATTGTTTTGCAATTTGCTCCACATCAATTACCCCATTTCAATAGCAACTGTGCAAATATTATATAAGTAAAACTATCAATGTGCATGTTTTGATATCATGTTCACATTTATAGTTAAAAAGACAGCTTAGGCTGCATGGTCTATTGATCATCATCGAGCCCGAACCACGGGAAATTGCAGTGCCACTTGCATCTTAACGCTACCTGGCCATTTCATCTTAATTGAGTACCAACGGATGGTATCTTTCGGCACAGCATCCGTCTTACGATATCCGTACTTGAAGGAGGAGCTCTGGGTGGGCGTCTGGGTGTTCTCGTGGGTGTATAATTGCACTATAATTGCGGCTTGTTCGTTTGGCTTGCCCTCGGGGCTAGTGGTTTGGACCTTGTCTCGAACTGTAGTATAAAATTGGTCGAATTCAGTAAGAAATTGATCCCACGGCGAACATTTAAATTGGATACGGGCATCCTTGGTATCGTACAGCTTGAAATTGGTCCATACTTTATCCTTCTCCATGATACACCCAAAGACTTTCAGTGACTTTGCGAACTCGCGCACTGCTTGCTGTAATTTCCTCTTTGCTTCCTCAGACACTGGAGCAATTTTTTTGAGCTCATGAGGCTGGAGCTTATTATCCACGTGCAATTCCAGAAACGTCGAGGGCGTCAGGCTGTTCTTTAGCTCAACGAGTTTAATTAACCCCTCGTAAGCGGTGCGGAAGATATCCATCTGAGGAGGTCCTGCGCTCAATGAAGCGTCGACCGAGGAAGCAACAGCCAGTAGGCCGATGACAGCCGAGAAAAACAGGATGGTTCGTGAGAGCTGCATGTCGTAAGTGTGCGCGGATGGTGCGAGCGTGAGCAGAGGGTGGAGGAGAAAAGACTGCCATATTTTTCAGTATGCCGAGTGGGCCTGACATTGGTAATACAAAACTAAAGTTACCTCTAGCCTACTCTGAGTGCCAAGTCACCCCCCAAAAAAGACAAGTCCCAAGGCCGCCACCTTCCGTCATCGGGCTCTAGTAGAGTTGTGCGCCTTGCAGCCAGATTACCCACCCAGCGGCTTATGCTCCCACGCTCCATATGTGGTGTCCAACACACCCAGACAGGCACGCCGCCGCCAAACGGCCCGGGCCTGCCCAAGACTGCCATACTTTTCACATTCGCCAGCATGCCCACCCCATTAGAGTCAACCAGCACCGCTGTTTCCATTCCCGACGTCGTTCCTATTTATTCCGAGACAAAGCTCTCAATCTCTTCATCGCTGCGAGGTGAGCTGGCGGCGGAGGCTGCTGCGAAAAATCTTGCTGGTGCCATCGAACCGCCACAGATGCTCGTCGCCAAGCAGAGATGGCGCCATCGTCTTCCCTCTCTCGTCCCTATTTTTATCTTTGCCGCAGTATATATCATCGCATTTGTGCTGTTCGTGGTCTATCATTCTAGTATTCTTCCGGCGCTGGAGAGTTTCGGCCGGTCCATCAAGAATTTTGGCGTCGGCGGCTACTTCATCATCGGCGCAGCCCTTTTTATCAGCTCATTCCCGCCTGTTCCCGGATACTCGATGTTTGGAGCTCTCGCCGGGTTGGTGTACGGGTGGCTGGGCGCGGTTCCGGCAATCATTGGCTCCTTGCTCGGTGCGTTCGTGTGCTTTCTGGTCTTCCGGAAGCTTGCATCGCGATACGCCCAACGCCTCACCACCGCCAACCCAAAGCTATACGCGGTGGTTCAAGCTATCGAAGCGCGTGGATTCTCGCTACTGTTCCTCATGCGCCTGGCTCCGTATCCGTACACGCTGATGAACGCCCTCTTGGGCGCTTCGCCGCATATACCCGTGTGGTCATACACGCTCGCGACTGCTCTCACTGCAGCACCCAAGTTGCTTATTGATATTGCCATCGGCGCGAACTTCTCCACCCTAACCGCGTCACTGCTAACAGACCCGTCGCCATTGGGCTGGGGCGTGGCTATTGTACTTGGACTTATTGCCGTTGGCGTCTCGGCGTACTTGGGTTGGATCGGGCATACTGCGGTCAAGCGATTACAGGCGGACGAGCAGTACCGACAGCAGGTCGAAGATCGCATGGCGGCAGAGATGGTTTCGGAAGAAGTCGAGCTGCCCTAGAGAGTTGTCGGCGCGAATAGTTTCTGTAATATGTTATTGGGGCGGATCGCGACCATTGTATATAGCGTGAGTCTGTCTATCGCCATGATTAGTTCTTCGGCGAGATTTCGCGGCTGCCAGTCCCACAATAGGTGTTAAACAGCGAGCCGTGACTATGGCCCCCATGGACGACGTTTGCTTCGGCTGCCTTAACTAACCAGCCCTGCTATTTTTGAGAGGATTACTGCTCAATCTGTGATCGTTCTCCATACTAGGCAGCATCCGAGGCGAGAATATCAAAGCTGTCATCGAAAGCTTCAAGTTGGATCCAGTCACTAAGGAGTCTATCGCGTCAGCTACATGTCATACAGTTGCTCAATCAAATACATAGACAGTGCAGCAAGGTACATGAATCACATATGCAGGGGCAGCAGCTTGATCGCCCACTTCAGCCCATACTCAGGTCCATATCGTCATCCGATCCAACAAATGGGTTGGGATTCGCCATTTCCGCTTCATCGGAATCCCGTGCTCGCTTTCTCAAACTTCCGGCTGCACTGGCGTTGAAAAGCATTTGGGGTCGATGTTTCAGGGCCAAGGTGCTGTGGATGGGGAGAGCTGGTGCCTCTGGTATTCGCCATATTGGGGTTCCGTTTGCAGCGACGTCATTGTTGCCAGACCTCGGCCCTAATTCGCAAATCAACAGCATATTCAAAGCATTTTATCCCCACCTTCTGCAGGCCAATCATCGGCAACGAGACTGGCGGTTTTGACAAATAGCTCTGCGTCGCAGACTTGGTCTATCTCCTTCATTGCTCGGGTCAATAGACCGGTCGCCATCGGTGCGACAGACGCATCAGGGTCGCCCTGGAGAGCGTAGTGGTAGTGAAGGATGGCGCTTCGCATGTCGCCGCGAATGTGCTGAAGAAACCCGATGGATAAATGAGCACTGCTGATCGTAGTTTTGCGGTCCGCTGGGCAGCAGACCAAGATGTTCTCGAGCTGCCTCTGGGCCTCGTCATAGTCACTGCGTCAATGTCAATATGGCAATGCGCGATGAAGGAAATTACCCGTGCAGCCGATGTGCATGAGCCAAGTTCTGCCGAACAGCATCCCAAATTGGTGAATCGCGGCGAACTTTGGCTGCAGTCAGTAGCTCCGCTGAGCGCCGAAGCGACACTATCGCTTCTAAAATTCTAGACACCTCGTCAATACTTTTACGAAAAAATGCTACCTACCGGCCCTTGCGCAGTGAGAGCACCCCCGAATCGTTATAGATCAGAGGGTCGCTGGAACAGAGTCCTTTGGCAATTGCTAAATGGTTTTCTGCGGTCAAGTACTGCGCTCGATTCGAGTGCTGCATGGCAAGAAATAGGTGAGGTAGGTGCGATCCAGGGAATATTCGTGATGTGCGAGCAAACGTTTGCATCGCCTGATCGTCCAAGCCGTCGCGAGCTAGGGTCAGGCCGAAGCCGACCCATGCTTCGAGCATTCGGTCATCCAGCTCCGTTGAGCGCCTAAATAGATCTAGGCTAGTCAAGGCGCGACACCAGGCATACATGAAGAATCGACGAGCTTCGGTCATGTTCTCAATGGCATAATAGTAGCACCCGATCGCATAGAACGACAGGGCAGACATTGGGTCTTGCTGGACCAGCTGCTGGCCGAGAAGATGCAGCTGATTCCGATCATCTTGCTCAACCAAGCAGGCGAGGTATACTGGGAGACAGTCAGGATGGAAGGGGTTCAATTTCATGACTCTAGAAATGTATAGGCAGAGCCGGTATGGCAAGACCCGGTACCTCGATGTGATCTCCTTGGCTTCGCTAAACCGAAACTGGAAGAAATATACCCGTGCACGAGCGATGAGCAAGCCAGCATCCGCCGTGAATCCATGCACAGTCTCTAGGCGCTTGCAAGCGTCAAGCTGCTCTGCAAAATTATCGCTCTGCTCAATGCATTAGCGCTAAATCACGTTGAGGGGAGACACTACGTTGTGGAGTCTGATCGCATATATCGATTTGATCATGTCGCTGTCGTTGGCGTCACATATTTTATCAAATTTGATGTCGCGACAAAGCGCATGCTGCTCATCTGGTGTGAGCAGGTCCTCGAGAGCATACAATGCCTACACAAGTCGTATGAGAAATGACAATTCGCATACGCTGCCAACCTCGACGCATTTGGGATCCAGCAATATTGCTTCTTTCAGACAAGATTTTGCACGATCCGTATTGCCGAGCTCTCGGTAAACAATTCCACGCAAATAGGACATCGATGACTCGAGCTAAGCTGTGATCAGCACAAAATCGTAACACCCAATTTGGCCTCTACCCTGATTCCGCTCTCGGCATTTTTTACGCGCACACCACCAATAAGACCTAGCGAACAATTGCGATATGCGCATTCGATCGATTTGAACTTACTGCCATCGTCAGCAAATGGATTTTCCTCCCCAAGGATAGCAAGTGCAGGCTCCCAATTTTTTAATCGAATCTGCCATTAATGCTGAAATTAGTGCGCAGCTTAGTGATTAAAATTACCTCGCATTGTGCTCCGAGATATCGGCTTGCTACGCTGACATCCAGGAGATTTCGGGTTCTCAGCAGCTGCAGTGCTCGGTTGTACTCGCCATTGTAAAAGTATACCTGAGCTAGCCAAAACACGTCGTTCGGATCACCTAATGATGAGCCAATCTAGCGCTGAAAAGTGCCAATGGACGAGCTAACCCGTCAAGGAAACAACCTTCTCGCCCCAAAACGCCGCCGTTCGCTGGAGGTGTTGTTGCAGTGCATCTTGTCGCCACATTCTCATCCGATCAGCAGTCTGCATTTCTTCAAAGCCCGCAGGAGGCTGCGAGCACTCGTTGGTATGCGCTGTGGACTGACCGAACCCTAGCATTCCAACGATCCCGCTCAAATCATTTTCATCCTCGTTATGACGGTGTCCATGGACGTGGGTGCGCATGGGCGACATATCATACCCTCCAATAGTGGAGAGCACGGCCATGTTGGGAAAATGCGTAGCGCCGGCGAGATGAAGGCTGCCGGACGCGTCGCGTGTGAAATGTACGGGATCGGATGCGGACAAGGGTGTTACGTGCGCCATGATGTGTCCGTTCGGTCCAACAATAGCGCCCTGCTCATCGCTTATGTTACTCGTTCCAGCAACAAACTGTTCTAAGCGAGGATTGGGCCTGGAATTTCGACTTCCGTGCGAGGGTGTGTCGGCACAGGGAGTGGCGGGCGGTGGCTCCGCCAGGTCTTTCACACCCCGACGATCAGCAGCACGGCGTGGTGTTGGCTGCAAAGACCCTACTGGAGACGACGGCGTAGTGGCAATCGGCCGGCGCCGGGCGGCTACTCGTGCAGGTCGTGGAGGCATCTTGTGGCGGGATTTGACCAAGCAGTCAGCGTTGTTGGATCGTCTTGGCTATACGCTATATTGCATTGCATGCGCCGCTTAGCTAATAATTTCCACGATGTCATCCTGTCTTCCAATGTAGGGGTCTTTTATCAAGTCCGGGAGATTGTCGTCGTTGTCGTCCATAAGCCCGGCCTTTGCGTTTGTATCCAGAGCAGGTATGTTCGTTGCGACTGCATCACCGGAGCTTGCTTCCATTGCCACCGACGGCGGCAGAGCAGAATCAATCGTCTACACACAAGTTGGTCAGCATTCTAGATGTGTATGTAATCGCGAAATACCAGTACTGCGCTGGCCGAAGCCACGGCTGGTTCCTCGGGCGGGATCATAGACTCGTCCAACTTTAGATCTTTGAACTCGCCACGGCGCGTTAGCGCCCGAGTAACGCGATCAGAATGACTGCGTTCCTCGCGTTTAAACTTGAGTTTGATATGGCGACGATGAAGCCCAGGAAACAACTGTGTTCGAATGCGTTCAAAATCCGTGCCAAAGAGACCCACGCCCTTGTAGAATAGTTCGGTATCAATTTCAGACCAGCGAGCAACCTTAAGCCGACGACTAAATGTGTGGCTGTTGATGCAGCGAGTCTCGTGCGATTCGTCGATCATTGTGCGCTCGATATCGGCATCTGGGTGCATTGCCTTTTGGCTGATAAAGAGCGAGTCCTCATCGATGACGCGCTCGCCACGCTCATTTGTTCTAATCCTCGGACCGGCAATGGGTCTTGTGACTATAGGTGCTGGTGGTGGAGGGGCTGGCGATGGCGTTGGTGTTGGTGAGGCAACAACAGGCTGGCGCGACGTGGGCGGCCGAATTGCGGATGGCCGAGATTCATCGGACGCGATGGCCGCGGTGGCCGCAGTGGCCGCCGCTTCTGCCTGCAGTCGCTCTGCCTCATCTCTCTTGCGCTTCTTCTCTCTCTCCTGCCGCTCTACTGTCGCTCGCATCGGCGTTCCAATCTTCAAGTCCTTGCAAAACGTTTTCATCAGTGCCGTGTTCCAGTTCAAGTCCTCCAGTGTCAGCTGCGGAGGCTTGACCTTTGTCTCCAATGCCTTTTTACTCTTTGCACTTGCTGGAACGTCGCCGTCTACGCTTATTGCCAACTCATCAGATTCTGGGAGGACGGCCAAGGTAGGAATATTCTCAGGCAAGGCGAGCGATTGTTGGTCAGGGACGCCTGGGACTTCAAGTTTGTCCATCATCGGGATGCTATCTCCCAAAGATGGAGACAGTACGTCTTGGTAATGATCAGCCTGGATGTGCTAATTAATATTACACACCTGTCTCTTCAATATCGTGATGCACTGCCGATGAGGCCGGAGCGGTCGCCATAGCCATGTCCCTAGCTGCTGGCTCCAAATCGTGCACCGCTGGATGCAACATTATTTTATAACGAGCATTTGAAGAATACCCACTTGCGGTGGACATCATGGAGGTCTTGCGAGACCGCACCGATCGCGACACGCCCCCAGCAACGGACGATGCGCCGACAGACGTGCCCCGTGGCTTGACCGACGGTGCAAACTTCTTGCGGCTCTTATCTGTGTAAACGTGAGCACCCAACGAGCTCGCAGTGCGGACAGACCAATGCGCAACGATGTGCTGGAGGACATGGCGCACTCTGACCACGTGGCCTGCTTGTTTTCTTTGCCGTACATCATGTCCAAAGGCCTCCGCTCCAAGACCAAGCGTGCATTCCGCAGCATCAAACGCAACACGCTGTGGGGAAACGTCGAGAAGGCGAGAACCGAGCGGCTGGCCACGAAGCAAGAGCAGGCCGCGCACGCAGAGCCGGTGCCCGTGAAGGAGGTCGTGTTGGTGCAGGACGACACTGCCATGGCCGTGGATTCCATGTCCCAGGGTGAGGCTTGAGCTATTTAGGGATTGTACTGATGCGTGTAATAGCGGGTAAGGATGTGGTCAAGAGTGGCAAGGCCGCGGTCAAGGCAAAGAAACAGACGCGAAAGCAGGCCAAGGCTCTCGCGCACGGTGGTACCCGCCGACGTGGAAGGAAATAGCCGCATTGTGCATGTGTTGCTATTGATGCTGTTGTCATCTGCATGTAGGACTATATTCTTGCTAATCAGATATGTGCGTCTCGGGCAGCGCTGCTGCTTGACTATTGAAGTGCACCTTGTCACCACACAAGGAGGGAGGTAGCTGTGGACCAGATGCCCGAATCGTCTTCGATCTCGGGTGGCGGCCGTTGATTCACCTTGCCTCGTACGCGTGAAGTCGCCGTCTGCGTCTTGTGGGTGCTGCCCTCCGACCAAAGGACGTCCTCGTCGGCGTCGCTTGGGTAATGAGTTGTCATCATCACATCAGGCCCTAATAGCCTAGCCCATTCCAACAGCTGTCTTGAAGCGCAGCGCTTCTTGGGCGCTGTGAATACCATCCGGTCCAGCATGCGGCAGACCGGCTCTGGAAGGCCAATGAGGTCGCGCAACACGCCAGTCCCATGCTGTTGCACGCTGGCATACGTTGGGTCGTTCAGTGCTGCCGCCTCCCACGGCTTCATGCCTGTAACGAGGTTGATGAGTATGACGCCCAGCGCCCAGACATCGCATGCGATTGTTGCGATGGGCGAGAGCCGTCGGAAGTCATCGTGCGTCCATGCCTGCGGGAAGTGGGACGGCAGTGCGCTTTCCGGCGGCATGTACGGCATCGATCCGCTGCCCTGTGCGCGCTTCTGCTCAAGCATGGTGGCAAGCCCGAAATCTGCCAACTTTGCGCGGAGTTTCCCCGTGGAGCGTTCTCGGTATAGGAGTACATCTGCAGGAACGCGTCAGTAGGAGCGAGGCAGCAGCAGCGTCCTACTCTCACACTTGAGGTCCAAATGGCTGACGCCGAGCGAGTGACACCAGGCCACGGCTGCGACAACATCGCAAAAGATACTCCAGCGCTCGGCTGCGGGCCACTCCTTTTGTCCAGCCGCGCCTACGCAATAGTGGAACAGGTCGCCGTGCGGCATGTACTCCATCACCATCCACCAGGCACTCGTGCTTTCGTCCTGCCACGCCTCAAGCAGCTCTACAACATGCGCTTTCCCAGCCTTTTCCGAGCACATGCGGTGTATGTATGCCTCGAGCTTGCATAGGATGTTGATGCTGGGATCGGTCGCCTTTGGGATGTGCTTGATGGCGACCAGGCGGTTATCGGTGATTGAGTACGCGAGATAGACCTGGCCAAAGCTGCCTTTGCCGAGAAGGCGCTGGATAAGAAGCGAGTGGTTGGGCGTAAGCACGTGGTGGTGTTTAGGCAGGATGGCGTCGACGGGCGATGTGGTGGCTGGTGTGTCGGTTGTGCCCGACGTTGTCGCAGTGGCGAATGACGAGGAGCTTGTGGCGCGGTGATGCATGGTAATAAACGGGGGTATGTGTGGAGGTATAAACGAAGCGCAGGTGTTAACTAGGGTTGGATGAACGGGCTATGTGGGAGCAGAGGCGGAGGGGGCAGGGCGGGGAAAGGCAAGTGCGCAACAAAGGCAGCTTCTGAACGTGCATTTGATTCGCCTTGTTCTCCGCCGCTTTAAACGACGACGCTGGCTCGCCCTCGCCCGCCAGCCTCTCCACCACGCCCGCCGCCTTTACTCTGCCTCGCTACACTTCCCGCGCTTCAAGACGCCTCTATATCATCCGACTACACACTTCCAGCCTAATCTTTCGCCACCATGTCTTTGACCTCCGCCTACTCCTTGCTCGACACCCCGCCGACCTCCCTCCCGAAGCTCGTCTTCCCCGACCCCCACAATAAACAGCAACATAGATATGCCGCGCAGGGCCCCTTCGCACTCAGCGCCGCCAGCTCGCTTGCCAGCGACGCCGGGCTCTGCGTAGGCGCAAGCAACAACAGCACCTGCCTGCGGTCACGCACTCCCGCCCTTTCGGCCTCGGACTGCAGCAATGCAGACGCCGGCAGCCCCGCCGCGTTTGATGCCGCCGCGGCCGCCCCATTTATTGAATACGCCGCCGAATGGTATAATTATCTCATAACCGCATCGTTCTATTCGCCGGTATGCAAGGCATACTTTCGCCTGGTGGAGCAGGTCGGGGCAGGCGGCCACGCCATGGTGTGGCTCGCACAGCCCATCGCGCCACAGAACCCCGCGCTGGCGTCCACGCGATTCGTCGTCAAGTACGTCATGAGCCGCGCGCAGGGTATGCACGAGGCAGAGCTGCACGGCGCGCTGACCGCGGCGGGCACCATGAACATCGCGATGCTTGTTGACGTCATCCTCGATGTGCCGCACGAGGCAGGCGGCGCCGGGGGCGTGTTCCTGCTCATGAAGATGGCCGAGGGCAAGGATGCGCTGGCGTGGACCATTCGAAACTATTACCCGGAGAGGTCCAATCCTGGCCTCTCGGCCGACACTATTAGGCGTTATCGCGTCGCAGCGCGCAGGAGCGGGCTGCGGCTGTTCCTCGATGCTCTGCGCGGTGTCCGCGAGAGCCACGATCGGGGTGTATTTCACCGTGACATCAAGCTTGACAGTAAGTGGGCGTGTCGAGCGCCCGAGCGCTGCTAACAGCCTGGCTAGACATTTTGCTTGACAGGGACCCGGACACTGGCCACCTCGCCGCCTACCTGTCCGATTTCGGCGTCGCCACCCAAGACCACATCTCAACCGAGCTCAAGTACGGCAGCATGGGAACGATGGCACCCGAGGTGAACGGCCCACTGGGAACGTGCTACGTGCCCGAATACGCGGATCGCTGGTCCCTGGGCATCGTTCTGTACCAGCTCGTCACTGGCCACTGCCCGTGGCCTGCCGCGAGCTTCGACTCGCCCGAGTATATCTTCTTTGCCGGTCGATCGGCATTTGGTCGGCTTCAAGGCGCTCGCGCGCTCCAAGCCCTCTCGCGCAATCTGGACATGCAGCTGTCGGACAATTTGGCGCTGCTCATTGCGGGGCTGCTTCGCGACGAGCCGCTCGAGCGCCTCGGCCTCGACCTAGTGGAGAGGAGTGTTCTGGAAATGCTTTCCAATGACGAATGAGGAGGCTGGCCAGACAGCCGCTGTTGCAATAAATAGAAGGATTTCCGAATCCCCGCACCCATAATTAAATTTACAGCCCTTGCATCCGCGGCCATCGGCGGACACACCATTCGGCCTCACGGCCCCCAAAGTTATTTCACGCGGGTTTATCATGGTGCGCTTTGCAGCGACGGTGGCTGGCATGCCATAAACAATTCGCGGAGAGCAACAATTGTCCCCCGTCAGAGCCTTGATTTGCAACTTCTACAATTCACGGTTTTGGAGTGGCTCAACATTGCTGCCGAGGACTCGAGCAACCTGCCGCCTATGACGCGGCTGCGACTATCGGCAATATCGTCCCAGCAGTCAGCTGACATCGCCCATCGCCATGTTCACGTTTCTCAGACGCAAGGACAACGCCGGCGGCACGCATCCCCCGTCAATCCACCCCATTCGGCCGGTATCGGCCTCGATCCCCCTGTCGCGGGAGGACTCGTTCGGGTCGTCGTCCTCGCCGGTCTCGTTCGCACCGCCCGCTAGCCCACACCTCCTCGGCCCATCACGGTGCTATTCCCGCGAGGAGACGCATATGGCGCGGCAGAGCAGCGACGGGCGCCGTGATTTTGGTGTGCCGGTAAGCGGGGCTGTCGGCGAGCTGCGGCATCACGCGGCAACCATTCCGCTGCCCAAAGACGCTTACGGTGATGCTGTGCGACGGCAGCGATCGCAGCCATTGCGGCGGAACCGAAGCGCTACGGATTTGCGAGTGCAGACATCGAGAGAGTTCTTGCGCGGAGGGCCGGAGCCGCCAACCCCGCCGCCCAAGATGGCGCCTCCACGCGCCCCTCCACAATTTAACTACCCCTTTTCGGGGGTCGGCAGCAGCATCCCCTTGTCGACTTCGCCCATGGCAGCAACACCGCCTGCAGTCGTCATCGATGCCAACGATCCGCTGGCAAAGATAAAGTCCGCGGCTGCGGCCACCGCCGCCCGACGAGCGGGAATCGAAGATGCCTCCTTGCCGCAGGATGAGAAGTTTGTGCAGGCTGGGATTCGCGCCCATGAAACCGGCAGTCTGACGGAAGCAACAGCAAACTTTCGCAGTGCCGCGGAAATGGGCAATCCAAACGGCATGCTGCTGTACGGGATTTCGCTGCGCCACGGATGGGGGTGCCAACCAAACCCGAGCCAGGCGTTTGACTATCTGCAAAAAGCAGCCGAATCCGCAGTGACACAGCTGCATTCTCCGAACGCGCATGGTCCGCAGGCAGCGCGGTCGGAGCTTGTGGCCGCTATCTACGAGCTCGGTGTTTGCTTTCGCCATGGCTGGGGCGTGCCCAAGTCGAAAAAGACCGCCGTGTACTACTTTGAGATTGCCGCGAACCTAGGAGACGCGGATGCCATGACGGATCTGGGCTGGTGCTTCCTCAATGGCGAGGGTGCAAAGAAGGACCGACGGAAAGCTGCAGCGTGGTATCGACGAGCAGCCAAAGTGGGTGGTGGGAGCGCAGTGGGCAATTCCTGGATTTGGAAGCCCAAGTACGATGATGCCACTGTGTAATTTAGTTTTTGCCAGAGTAATATGTAATGGGCGAGGAGTGTTACAGTATGCACCGCCCTTATAAATCACGTCTGTATTCGCTATGCAACCCTACCACCTAAAAAGGCTCACTGTCCTCTGCCACAGGCTCATTGTCAGTGTCTTCTTGATGGCTGCGTCGCCAGCAGCGGGCGATGACATGGCCCTACCCTCATCTTGATGTGACGCGTCCTGCAGCGCCTCCTGCAATGCCTTTGTCATGGACACCTGATCACGCCCCTTGATCACGCCCTTCTCTTCTGCCTGTAATATGCTCCAATTAGCTTGCGCAAATGTATCGTGCTATGCTCTTACTTCAGGGGCAATATCTACCCATGTGCTCGGGTCCATAATGTTTGGCTCCGCACATTTGGCTCCGGCCTCCATCTGCTTTGCTGCTTTGCCCGTGTTTTTGTTATCCGACATTTTAGAGAGTTTAGCAGGGGCCTGTGGGGATGGAGCGAGCGGTGGCTAGGATTGACGGCTGGCGAACTATGCGAGCTGATGGCAATGACGTGTTCTGGGGAATAAAGCTATATGCCTGCATTTTAGACTCTGGCATTTATATTTGTACTGTCTCTGACATTAATCCTCAAGCACATGGTGCCTGCCAACTTTGGCAAGAATTTCCGAGGTGAGCAGTGCGCGACCGTGCTTGTCAAATGCCGCCTTCGCTGCGAGCCGGGTTAGAAGGCATCCAGCGTAGCACGCTACAGGAATGATGTCTTC
Source organism: Zoopage sp. CT-All (assembly GCA_004114245.1). Taxonomy (NCBI): domain Eukaryota; kingdom Fungi; phylum Zoopagomycota; class Zoopagomycetes; order Zoopagales; family Zoopagaceae; genus Zoopage; species Zoopage sp. CT-All. Next base: position 30,970 of record QZWS01000048.1, read on the forward strand.
GTCCAATAGATCCCCAGGGCTATTCCTAGAAAATGTGATATTGCTTGATGCAGTGATGTTGCAAATACCGGGACTCCCTCATCGCCTCACCCCAGGCAAGAAAGGTTGCTACAATCCCTGCAAGAATATCGCCTTGGCCACCCTGCCGCTTCATACTGCCTGGCTCCTGGCAGTGCATTACTAGCATGGTTATGTGTGCCAGCGGTGCTTGGCAACCTACCGGACCGTGGACCAACAATCCAGTCATCAGTGCCCTTCCGGACAATCATCACTCCACCCAATATTGACGACATTGTCATTGCCGCCGTTTCACTGCAAAGGTCTGGTGGTGCTTCACTCGGCCCAAAAACCTACGAGATAGTAGGTTTCTCAAGGCCAAATAAAGCATACACTGGAAGCAAGGCGCTGATACTCATGGCTGTTTGGTGTCAATATCGCTTTGTGATACCCTTGTACCAAAGTAAGGTGCTGCTGGACATGATAGAGACCGTCAGCATCAACCACAACCGGTATGCCCTGGCTTCGAGCTTTGGAAATGATTCGTCCAGCAGTCTCGAGCATGAGCGGGTCCCGCGAGAGTCCGGGGCCAACCACCACAACATGGAGTCTCTCAATCAGCGCGAAAATGCGCTCTAATGCTGCTTCGTGGCCCTGGGGAGAGGACGACGTACGCAGCAGCGGATGCACAATAAGGTCTTGAAAAGCAGCATCACGGAGACAGCTTCCTTTCTAGCCATGTCCTACCTGGAGAGTAGGACTAGGCAACGCGAGCACACAAGTTTAGTGACCTGTGAATGGCTCCGGACAAGGGATACCTTGATGACAGGGGAGGCCGATGGTTCACAGATAACGTGGCAAAGATCGGCTCCCTATACTACGTTTGCACCGGGACATATTGCAGATGGCAACCCACTGTCTTTAATGCCGCCATAGCGCTAAAAAACGGTGCCCCCGTGTACCTGTGGATGCATGTAAATGTGAAACTCAACGAGGGCGATGGAGTACTCTTCCGATCCCCCGACAATGCCAATACGGCCTACAAACACGTCGCTATGCGTCGTCGAGGATGGTAGGGAGAATACCGGCTTGGCCTTTCCGAAATTGAGTGCTGAGCGGAGGGATGAGGGCGCGGATCTGCTGGAGGCTGGGCTTCATTTTGACAGTGGTGGGAGCTGTGGGAATTGAAGGAGAAACCACTCGCCGAGGATCGGATAGTTCCTACTGCTGACTTCTCTCGGCTTCGCCTTTGGTCATCGTCTATTTAGCGCTCTGATTGGCGATCCCCGCCCCCTGCCACACCTCCAGGGAATTCCTCGCGATGACTGTGGGAGACACACTGCTGCATACTCAAAATTAAGATGTGAATTTTCACAACGCACAAACCCTCCCTCATTCAGCCCGTCGCCTCTTATATACACCGCAAATCAGCCCTACATTACTGCGGCCACTCGTCCCCCCCCGCAAACACTCTCCATCGACCATTGTGTCGCTGCAGCAATGCTAAGTCGCAGTGAAGATGAACAGGTTGTTGGTGGCTGCGATCGCAACGGTGTTTTCACGCGGATGCCACGACGAATGAAGAATCTTCTTGCCAAAGTCGATCGACTCGGGATCGATCTCGTCGGGACGTCGCACCAGGCTGGTCCGAGGATTGCGGCCGCGGTTCTTGGATCCAGTCAGACCGGCGAGCCCGCGCTTGGCCCGGAACGCGCTCTTATCTGCCTGCAGCAGGACGTCCGGTCGCTGGCCCTTGACGTCGTAGATGGAGAAGTAGTTGTCGTACGAGCCCGTCAGCACGCCCGAATCGTCGCCCGACCAGTTGCACTCGAACTTGTCGAAAATACAGTCGTTCTCGTAGAGATCGCACAGCTTGTTGCGCAAGTGGTCGTGGATATTGATGGTGCGCACGGGCATCGTCTCTTTGCGCACATCCCAGACTTTGAGTGTGAGGTAGTCGCGCGCGAGCAAAAAGTTTCCGTCGTGGCTGAAGCGCACGTCCGAGATGGAGCTGATGATTTCGGAGAAGAAGGACTTTGTCGATGGATCCTCCTCCTCCTCGAACACCTTGGCTTGGCGGTCACAGAGCGCGGCCACGCGCATGTCCCCGAGCTTGATTGTCCCCTTGCTGCTGCTGTACATGAAGTGGTTGCACTGTGTAGGGTGGAACTCGGCGGCAGTGATAACCTCCGTCAGCTCCTCCATGTTTGTCGGCTTGATGTCAACAATGTTGAACGATTGATCGGAAATCGAGAGATTCCAGAGATTGATGCGGAGGTCGTCGGCGGAAATATATGTCTCGTCGTCAGAGTTGACGGAGATGGAATTGATGTGGTAGGCGTGGGCGTTGGCAAAGACTCGCCTGGGAGCAGCAGCGATAATCGTGTCGTGGTGGGTGAGTCGCGGGAACTGGACGTCGGCCATGGACTGGAACGCGCCGCCACTACTGGGGGGGTAGAGCCCGCCGCCCAAATTATTCTCCGCCACCACCTTGATCTGCTTCTCAAACACCTTCCATAGCTTTATGGTCTTGTCTAGAATTGCGAGGCAGACATCGACGGGTCAGATGCACGGCGGGATGGAAGGCAGACTCACCGTTCGACGACAGCAGAAAGTGCGCCACGTTCCTCCGCTTCAGCCACTTGATCTTGTTGATCTTCTCCTCGATTTCCAACGACTTGAGATAGTCGAATTCGGGCTCGTGCGACTGAAACTCTGTGAAGAAGCGGTACTCGCAGCTCCGCTTGGTGTCGTTGCGCTCGAAGAGCACCACCCTGCCGCCCTTGTCGCCGGTGGCAAGATAGTCGCCGGTGTGGTCAAACTCCACGGTGGAGATGATGTCGGCTAAAGTAAGCACCCAGTGGCGGGCGAGTGAGGCTGCGGGCAGGGGGATGGAGGGGAGGCACCTTCCGTCACCTCCTCGACTTCGCCCTTGTCGCCAAAGCACTGGGCAAACTTCCATCCTCTGTCGGCGTCCATTGCTGCGGGCGTGCTGTGATGCGGATAAAACAAGTGGGGTATGGGTCGACGGGAAGATGCAGGCGGCGAGCAGGCGGAACTTCGTGCAGCGTTTTGGAATCGAAAAAGCGGTGAGAGTTGGCCAGGATTCGTGTCTCAAGGCCGCGGGGGGGGACTGGCCGCTGCGACGCTGCCGCCCAATAGCCCCGGACAGGGTGTTGAATGGACACTAGCACTATGGCAAG
>QZWS01000049.1:0-34158 GCA_004114245.1 Zoopage sp. CT-All
ACCATGTCTGCACCACCAGAACTCGATCAAGAGGGACAGCTTCCATTCCTCGCTCAAATGCAGGCGGAAAAGGCCAAGGCTGCTGCCGTCGCTCCTGCTCCGGCTCCGGCTCCAAACCCCGCTCCCGCTCAGCGCCTTGGTCCGCAGAACGCCTGGTCAAAGCCCATCCAGGTTCGCAGCAAGCTCAGTCAGGACATCGCCGCCGCGCCCACTGCTCCTGCCGCGCAAGTGCAACAGCAGCAACCGCCCACCGCACCTGCATCGATGCAGCAGCAGCAGCGCTATGTCCCACAGGTGATGCCTGTCAACGGCATGGGCCAGATAATGTCTCCAACGCAGCAACACCAAGCCATGCAGGGCATGATGTCGCCACAAAGCTCGGCTTGGGGCATGCAGCAGCAGCGATCCGGTCCACAGGGCCAAAAGATGGTCCCTGGCCAGCCAATGCCCATGCCTGGTGCGATGGCCATGTCTCCGCAGCAAGCCATGGTCGCCGTTGCTGGATCGCCGTCCATGATTGCCGGTATCCCGAACATGCCTGGCATGGGAGGCTCTCCACACATGGCCGCTGGAGCTCCTGGCTGGCAGCAGTACCAAATGCCATTTGCTCCTGCAGGATTTCCTCCAAATTTCGACCCGCAACAAGCGCAGGCGTACTATCAGCAAATGTACATGGCTGCTGCCATGAACTACGGTCATATGCGCCCAGGCATGATGCCGCCGATGCCAGCCATGCCACAGCAGTCGCCCAGCATGACCCCTGGTCTTCCGCCTTCGCAAACAACCCCGCAGCAGGTCCCTGGTATGCCGCCGTCGCCCCGGTCACAGCCGCCGTTGTTCAGTCCGCCACCCAAGGGCATGAGCCGTGCGATCAAAATTGTGAATCCAAACACGGGTGAAGTGCTCAACACGTCCGCACCGTCGACGCCTAAAACACCAGCGCACGTGCCCGAGGAGACAAAGCCTGTGGCTACTGCTGCCGATGTCAAGACCAGCGAGCCCGTGGAACAGGCTGCAAAACCTACGCCTCCTACAAGTGGAAGTCGGGCTATTTCGATCGTCAACCCGGACACCAAGAAACCAGTTGAGCTTGCCAAGCCTCCTGTTTCTCGCTCATCTGCTAGCTCGCCGCCTCCTTCTACTGTCACCAAGGCATCGGAGATCGCGGCCGAGGAGCCGGTTGATTCAATTCCAACTGCTGAAGCCTCGCTGGAAGGCCAAGACAAGTCCAATAATTCTGATGGTGCATCGGTTGCGTCGGAACTTGTCTCCAAGAAGAAGCGCAAGAAGAAGAAGAAGAAAAAGGGCGGAGCTGCGGGCTCGTCCGCTGCAGATGACGGCGAGGATGACGAGCAGGAAGGCGATCAGTCCATTCCTCTGGATGAAACACCAGTGGCCCCTGAATCGGAGCCAGAGCTTGCCATTGAGCAGCCGATCGATGAGACAGCTGCTGTCGTCGAAGAGCCAGAGACATTGGAATCCGCTGTCGTCGAAGAGTCGCCGATTCCTGCGCCGATTACCACTTCCTCGCCAAGCGAGCAGGGTGAAGATGTTCTGGGCGACCTTCCGTCCTCCATGGACACCACTGTGCGTAATGCGCCACTTTCGCCTTCGATGTCCACTCCCATCACCCCGTCATCTGGGACCTTCCCGGAGGGTACAGAGCCGAAGCGAAAGGCATCGATGCCGCCGCCGGGCCTCGGCATGCCGCCAGGTCTTGGTGGCAGCGGCACGCCCATTGGACCGGGCTTTGGACCAGCAATAGGACCGGGCTCCCGCCTGAGCGCAGTCCCGACAAGCTCGATTCAGTCAAGTATCCGCCCAACATCAAGTCGCCATTTGCCAATGCACAGGCGTCTGAAAAGCTCAAATACAATATCACCTTTTTGAGGGAGTTCATGGACATTATCAAGGACAAGCCTTCGGGCATGAACGTCGAGGTAATGGAGGATAGCAAGAGCGGCGAAATGGGACGCACCCAGAGCGGTGGGCGTCGTGGCGCACGTCAGTCCATGCCTGCCAAGGCTCCGCCACCGGGTATCAATACTGATCCGACCAAGATGTCCAGCGAAGAGCGCTTCATCGCCGCGTCGCTTCGATCTGGTGGTCAGCCAGGCCGAACGTTCTCGCAATCGGGCGGGCCTGGTAGTATGCAGCGGACGTCCAGCGGTGGCATGGGCATGCCCGATCGAAACAAGGGCCAGCAGCACGGCCGTTCTCAGCGTGGTGGCCGTCAGGGCGGTGGTGGTCGTCGTGACCAGCAGGGTGGTCCCACCATCCCGATGGATCAGGTCGCGCCGCTTGCAATGTCCGACGAGCGCTGGAAGGCCAAGGAGGCTGAAGTGCTCCCGAAAGACTCTCCCGAGGTCGTGCAACGCAAGGTCAAATCGCTGCTCAACAAGCTCACGCTTGAGAAGTTCGACTCCATTTCTGAGCAGATCGTCGAATTCGCCAACATGTCTTCCAAGGAATCGGATGGTTTTACACTTCGCCTTGTCATCCAGCTTGTTTTTGAGAAAGCAACCGACGAGCCCAATTTCAGTGCCTTGTACGCCAAGCTCGCCCACAAAATGCTTACCAGCGTCAGTCCCGACGTTCTCGACGAGAATGTGCGCAACAAGGACGGCCAGGTCATGGGCGGCGGCCCGCTGTTCCGCAAGTACCTGCTGAATCGCTGTCAAGAGGAATTCGAGAAGGGCTGGAAGGCCAACTTGACCGACAATGCCACTCCTGAGGAGCTTCTGTCGGATGAGTACTACATCGCCATGAAAGCTAAGCGTCGTGGTCTTGGGCTGATCCAGTTCATCGGTGAACTTTTCAAACTCGAGATGTTGACGGAGAAAATCATGCACGAGTGCGTTCGCCGGCTTCTCTCCAACGTGCAGGATCCTGAGGAGGAGGAGACAGAGTCGCTTTGCAAGCTTATGATCACGGTCGGCAAGCGCCTGGACCGTCCCGAGGCAAAGGGATTCATGGACGTGTACTTTGGTCGCATCCGTGAGCTGTCGCAGAATAAGAAGCTGATCAGCCGCATTCGCTTCATGCTCCAGGATCTGCTGGAGCTGCGCAATGAGAAGTGGGTGCCGCGTCGTGCTGCTGCTGGTCCCAAGACAATTGCCGAGATCCATAAGGATGCCATCAAGGCCAAGGAGGAGGCCGAGGCTGCGCGTCGTTCGCATAGCTCGGGACGTGGTATGCCCCCGGTGCATCAAATGCATGGCGGCGGGCGTGGTCGGCGTGATAGCGTCAACAAGGACCAGAAGCCGTCTGGCCAGTTTCCTCCGCCAGATGGTTGGAGCACAGTCGGTGGGGGCCCAGCCTCGGCAAATGCGCCGCCACAAAGTCGCAAGACAAGCGACCTGTCTGGCTTTGGCAATCTCTCGAGGACGAAGAATGCCCCAGTCGGTGGCCTTGGACCGGGCGGTTCCACCTTTTTCGGGGGCATTGCTGCTGCAAGCAAGTCCAAGGAAGATCACCCCGCGAGCGGTGGCTCCTCCGGCTCCTCAAGACTGCCTCCTGGCTTTGGCAAGGCATCTACCGTTGGCGTCAAGGCCGGCACCGCATTGACGGCAAATGCTTTTAGTGCGCTGATGGAGGGAAGTGAGGTCGCCACGTCGCCACCACGCGAGGCTGCCTCGTCGCCGCCAAAGGAACGTCGCAAGCTGCTGCTCATACCCCGAAGCACATCCGGCTCGGGGGCGCCCGCTACATCTGAGGTATCGCTGCTAAGCCGCGTCAGTGATGCTCCGCCTGCGGTGTCCAAGCTAACCAAGCAACAAGCGAAGCTCAAGATCGAAAACCTGATCAACGAGTACCTTTCGGTCAAAGACCTCGAAGAAGTCGTTCTCAGCGTCAAGGAGCTCGGCGTCGACTACATCGCCGATTTCATCGATGCCTGCGTCGATGTCGTGGTCAATAAGAAGGTCGACGATGTAACGCTGGCGGCCCAGATGTTTGACCATCTTCTTTCAACCGGCACTGTCACCGCGGAGCAGATGTACCCCATGCTTAAGGAAAAGATCAAGGCCGTTGACGATTTGAGCCTTGATGTACCGCAAGCCCATCGCTACGTGGCACTGCTCGTCTACGGCTCCCAGATGCCCTTGTCCGTGGTGACAAGAGCAGCCATGGCAATCGGCGGTTTCGGACAGCAGAAGTTCCTCGGCGAGTTCCTCCGGATCGTCAAGGAGAAAGAAGGCGTCGAGGTGCTTAAAAAGCGCGTCGAGACCGATAAATTCGATCTCCACAAGGCCATTAGCCGATCCGGTGATGTCATTGCGGATTTTCTTGATCGGTACGGCCTGTTTGAGCTTGCCCCATCATACGCTATTGTCAAGCCCCTGAAGAAGATGTTTGGAACGGATGAAGCAGACGCAATCATCACATATTTTGAGGTTCGTTCCTGCTTCAAAGGTGCACCCGACTTATCTACGACAATAGAAAAACGTACCGATAGCGCTAAGAAACTCGCCCGAGTTCGTGCGTGTAATGGCGACGGCCTTCATCAGGTATATGGCGGGCCACACCATATTCGCGGATGGCTTCGAGGCCCCTTCTGCGGATCCATCGCCCAAGATTGAAGCCAAGGAACGCGAGATCTTTGGCCGTTACAAGGAGCTGCTGATAATCTATGCCTCCGCATTCAAGTCGGTACCGGTGCGCGTGGCACTTTTGCAATCGGCGGCTGCCTTTGCTGAAGAGCACAAGTACCCCAAGGACTGGCTCGTCAGATTTCTGAGCATGCTCAAGGAATCCCGCCTTGTCGACAAGGAGCTAATGGGTGTATGGCGAAACCACGAGCGCAAGGCGATGCGCTTTGATCTCTTGGCACAGATTGAAGAGTGGTACAAGACGTTGAGTTAGACTTCCAGCAGTGGATCAGATGTTGTCGGGTGGGATGGCCGAGGTCAGGTGCGCTGATTCCATTGTACAATTCTTGCGTGACCGACGGCACATTTGCAATGAACATGATTTAGCCAATATGCTGGCCAAGTAAGTGTTGAGGCAGAATTGCGATGGGTCGCCAGTTGGACTGAATGTATTCCCTTGAACATGACAAACCTGCAATGGGTCGCGAGTTGGACTGAGAAATCACTCGTGGCCCATGGCAGTCAGTCTACGGCACCAAGTTGCGGCGCTCCCCAACAGTCAACACAAGGGATTTGCTGTGTTGACTGCTGTAGCTTTTTCTCACACAGTTCTCGAACTCTGACACAGAACAGCACTTGACGACACACTTTCTCATGACGCCAAAGTCCTAACTCTTGTCGCCCTTGTCCTAGCATCATGCAGCTTTGTATGCACCGTGCATGCATCCACAGCATTGCCAACCGGACCTGGCAAGTTGCATACCATGACGTCCAACCTGCCATCTAGCGGTCCTCACTTTGTCAGTGAAATTGGTCCTCCCTCACCCATTGTCGACAAGAAGGCCCTAAAAATACTGCGGAAAGCCCTGCCAACATTCCAAGATAAAGACAAAATCATCGAGGCTGATATGGCTAGCAGGCTCCAAGACTTGGGATACTCATCAGCCCATCAACTTGATCTTGATCAGTTTGATTTGGAACCAAAGGAGTGGTTGTGGCTATTCTATCTTATTCTGAAGCATGGAAACTGGATTACAAATGGTGGAGATCAGCTGATGGCACGGGCGAGCTCGCTCATTTTTGGCAGCCCCCTTGCACCACCTACACCAGTGCTGTTCTCATTGCTCAAATTCGAACCTATTAAGGCAATTGGCAAGGTTGTTACTCTCTTTGGATATAATGATTCTCACTTCAAACAAAATGTGTATCCGACGATTGGATCCTTTATTTCGTTTCGACGGTATGCATTACAGCCCAGTCTTAGATGGTTGCAAACTCCTGATCCTTCGACGCAACTCCAAGTCCACGGTGGCATGCTCAATTATAGAGAATTATTTCACCTTAGCGAGATGTTTCACAAGCATTGGGATATTTCAAATGACATCTGTCTTCAACATTCAGCAAGGCTTCAGATGTTTTATAATGCGAATAATTATCATAGTATCAACATCCCCAGTCAGAATTATCACTGCCCAAATCCGGCAAGCAAACCAGTTCATAATATCTTGGCGTCATCATGGCATAAGATAAACCGGGAGGGAATGGACAGTATTATGCATCATTGTTCGCTTGATGGAAGTGAACCTAGCTGCATGATTGGGAATGCTGCAGAGCCGCTCAGAGCCACATTACGCAAGTCAAAAAAGGAAGACCAGGAGTCTTATCCAGAATTTAAAGCATGGCTGGATAGGTGTGAGAAGAAATATGCCCCTAGACATTTATCGATTTGACAAGATGGCGAGCCGAGTAGGAGCTGGTGTAGGAGGAAGGAATGAATGGTTTGATGGCTTCACACCAGCATTGATTTGGAGATAATGTCTGCAGGGTGCACACTTTAACTGTATATGTACTAGTACAACATAATCAAAGGAAAGAAATATGGATGATAGTGAAAAGTCATAGATATGATTAATTCTTAATCCTATAGTTGAATGGCATGCAGACTAAATAAGGTGAGTTTTATAAGGGATGTGATGGACATGAATGTGTGAAATATAATCAATGTTTAATTTACTTCCTTGTGTCACTGTGCCATATAGCACATAGCAAGGGATGGCTGTAGTGACTATTGCCTTTTCTCACCCACTTGGCAAAGTACACCATCTTGTCCCAAGGACTTCCCTCTCCTCTTACTTTGCCAGTATATTTTTTTCCTTGAGGGCCTGATGGCAGAATCAGTGCCTTATCAAGACATGCTGTTACTCCTGGAGGAGCAGCTAGCACCATATGACAAAAACCCTTCTCCTACTTCTATGCTAACAAACAGCAGGCAAGGATGGGGTCCTTGGGGTGTTACAACCCATTAATGTTGGGTTTTGTAAGATCACAGATGTGTTCAGGGTATAGAATTTCTGTATTTGTCAGGAGACAAGTTGTGCTCACTCTCCTTTTATACTAAGGATTACTAATGCTATGTTATCACTTTGAGGATGTCTTTGTTCTTCTGGGTTCTGTTGCATTCCAGGCTGTTGAGTCTGACGAAGCCGTCGCTCATATCACAACAGTAAGCTCATTTATTCACATGTGGCGAACGCGAATGATCGCTCTCATCAACATCAGCATGATCCAGGTCCTCGAACTCGCCCATTCGAGCATGTCTCAGGCCAGGGTTATGCACTTGGATTACGCCCGTTCGATTGAGGCGGTCGAAGAGTACAAACAGACGTTCAGCTTCGCTTTCTTTCTCCTCGTCCGTCATGTCAACAGCTTGCGTTTCCATGCTGCCGGAGACCGCTTGGCCAGTAATGGTATTGACTTGGCTAGTGATGGAGTGCTCTGATTGTTCGGGAATGTGGAATGCACCGCGAGAGAGAAGAAATCCAGCAGCATTGCCGAGGCCAATTTGACGGGACATCTCGTCGCCTGCCATGGCAGGTCAGCTACCCAGTGGTGTGCATTCACAAGGCTCACCGTCGCTGTTGCAAATTAGAAAGAATAGCTCCCCGACCAAGACTTTCGAGCGCTCCAGATGGACCGAAGTGAGCATGCGTATGAGCCGCGCCGTAAGACCCACGCCGACATGGACTGGTTGTGACCGGTCCCTGTCTGCATTAGCCGAGGAGCTGCTGAGAAGAGCGGATTCGACCTACAAGTCACTGGGAAGCACCATTTCTTGGACAATGCTTTTGATATCGTCATCTTCTGCGAGCAACTTGAGTAGAGCAAGGATAGGCGCCAGACGCTCCTCAATCCAGTCTTTGCTGGCCAAGAGCTCCTTCTCCGTGTGATGGCCAAGGATGTGGTCAACACCTTGGACAAGGTTACGCACAACAAGATCTGGCTGTTGCGCAGGAATATAAAACGGACGGTAGCGCGCGATCGGAAATGACAATAGAGCGTGAACAGCATGTACAGCGGGCGTTGAAAGGCGACAGGCGAGGTCGTCAGGAGTGTTTGGCTGCCGAAGGAAGTGAATGATGGGTTCTGTCATACTACAAGATGCGTGCTGGGTGAAATCAAAAAAGGTGAAATACGGTGCAAAAGGCGCGCTGGAGTCACCGTGGATACGGGTCGCATGATGTACGAGGATGTTGTACAATAGCTTGAGCACTTCCATGTGAATCAAATCAATGCCAAATGACGATCCTGATTCTGTCGACGAAAGCGTCTAGCGCCAGGATACAAATGTGCATAGAAAGGACAACTTGATACCAACTTGAGAGCTTGAGTGAAAGCGGGATCGAGGGCAAGTCGATGCGCGAAATCGACATCGCTGACAGTAAGCAGAAAGAGGAGTCGCATCAGCAAGAATGCTCCATCACGGCCACCATCACCAGCCTATCATGCATCAGGATGCAAGAAATGGTGAGATATGAATGGACAATGAATCGTTGAGCAATAGCGTTGCAACCGAGATCACGAACAATAGCGCGCGAGTCGGCGTTGAGAATGAGAATGTTGACGAGACATTTGATCGCCTCAAGTTCAGCCTCACCCATGGGCGACATTGTCCTTGAGAATGCTGCCTGTGAGTAGATCACACTCACGCCCTAGTAGAACGATCTAGAGACTGAGACTGGCAGAATTACTGCTACCTGGCGGGTAAACAACGGCTCGCATCCAGCTGGGATGCGTGTAGCGACCTTGATAGCAGATAAAGCATCCAGCCTCAGATCTTCATATATGGCTTATATCAACCCGTTGAATTGGAGTGAAATTACTGGTCTCGGTCCAGGGACCACTGGAGTCGCCATTCGTACTGCTGGCAAGAAGATCAAGCAATTCCACGAGACAGGCCGTCTTCACGTCGGCGCCACCCTGCGCCATGTCTTTGCTCATAAGTGCTCGGCTTCAAGCTAGTCCTCTTGAAGACATACCAGAGACAAGGCGACGAAGCAGCTGATGAGCAGCCGCGGGGCCGTCGGGCATTCTTGGGCAGTCCAACTTCCCCCACAAATGGCGGACGCATTCGATATCTACGACGACGCCGCATTCGACACTGTGCGCCGGATTGTCGCCCTGCTTGATCCGTTGATTGCTATTCGCTGTCTAGGTGGTGCCGGAGACGAATCAGCTGGCCTCGTCGCAGCCGGCGTCCGTGAATCCCGAGTCAAATCTGCCCACCGCGTCTCATGTATGCCGCTTTGCTTGCTTCTGTCGTCTTCTCTGTGCTTTCATTGTGATGCACTTGTATTTTATCCTTGATCATGGCCCTATCATTGTGACGCCTGCTGGAGTTGCGCACCCATTCCCTCCCGTGGTATTGGGCGTCTCTAACGCGCGTGTTGCAGACAGAGTATACTGGAAACGGACAAAAGCCTGCGTCTTTTGATGGTATCAACCAGTGCGGCTAGTTTATTCATCCTGAACCGCCCTGCTTTCTCCCACAGTGCACGAGCAGATTCGTGAACCAAACGCACCCTTCACACCCGACCCCGCTGCGACCCGCGCCATCATAATTTCCGAGCTGCACTGGGTACGACTATGCGTCGCTTTTTTACAGCGAACCTGGCCTCGTGTAGTGGACATCGGATGAGGATTTGAGAAAGGCAGCGACCGCTGCAGGCGTCGATCTGTCAAAATTGCTGGACATCTCATTCCAGGAGCTGAAACTTAACGGAAAGTCCCGTGGGTACGTGTGTAGATATCATGATGACCATACAACTGGTTTCAATAACACGATGCGTTTGCCGATGCGTTTATGTTGTCTAGTGTCGCGTACGTGGAGTTTGCGAATGAGGAAGCAGCACAGCGTCTCAAAGAGAAGTTCGAACGAACGTATGCGATGCTCTATACCATGGCGTCGTTGACCACTGCGTGGGACTGTGTAGTCCGTTAGAAGGCGGGCAGATGCCACAGGTCGTCTACTCTGCTCCGTCTGGAAACCCATTCCGCATCATGCCGCGTGAAGGCGCTGCCCGGAAGCTTCCCTATGCTCCCCAACACCAGCCTGTTGCTCCGCTGTCATATGCTCCCCGTGGCGGGTATGCGGCTGGCGGCAGTGGATATCGCGGCGGAGCGCACACAAGTCAGGGTCGTGGCGGGTATGCTGGTTCGTCCGGATCGATTCCTACGGGTCCACAAGCGATGTATGCCACCGCTGGTCAGCAACACGGGTATGCATATGCTGCAGCACCGCGCCCCGCGGCATATCAGCCACCGAGTATGACGCTGTCCCTTCCAATTGTCCCTCGCTTATCATGGCAACTAGATCGGCCATCTGCTGGTGAATCGAGTCCGAAGCGTCGCAAGTTTTAGGTCTGCGGGCAATATACTTTACACAATACGAGCATCATGTGGTGTCAAAGGATATACTTCTACGCTGGCATTTTGCTCACACTGCTGCCTTGGCACGCAGCACAAACTCGGTGATCAACGCAGCATCCTGGTCTCCCACCGCATTCTCCACGCCACTGCACACATCGACGGTCCACGGTTGAACTCGAGCGACGGCTTCGGCCACGTTGTAGACATTCAAACCACCTGCGAGTATGTACGGCGTGTCATTGGCGACAGCTTTGATGACGGACCAATCAAAAGTCATCCCTTGACCACCATGGTGCTTCGCCGTCGATGCGGCCTTGGCATTGGTAGCGCGTGCCGCATCCAAAAGGACAAAGCAGTGCAAGCCAGTCCGATGAATAGATTCAAACCGCTTGGCATCAATCTCAGCATCTCCCGTCATGTGAAGCGCGCGTATGACAGGCCGTGGCAGCCAGGCCGTGGCCTCTTCAGGCTCATCGCCGTGCAGCTGGATATAGTCCAAATTAAGAGAGACTGCTATGTCAGCAACGTCGCTGAGAGACTGGTCCTGAAATACACCGACAATGGCAGGTCGCGTCATCCGCTGGAGCGTGGCAAGGTGCGCATCAAACCAGGATCTTGGCGATGCCACAACAGCTGATGAGCCAGAGGCAACAGGTTCCTGCATGCGATCGGGCATGGAACGCACAGCATCGATGATTATCTTGGCCTGTTCATGGGAAACACGCCGACGAGAGCGGGGCGCAAAAATGAGCCCAATAAAATCAGCCCCGGCCATTGTAGCGGCTACAGCCGCGGATGGAGTGCGGACACCGCATATCTTTACCCTTGGATGCTTCCCAGGCTGTTTGCTTGGTGGCATAGCAATTGCAGGGGTCGGCGAGGACGACTGGCGACAAGCAGCCAAGGCTTTGACCATCTGCGCCGGATCCTCGGCACGCATCAGGGCCTCGCCAACCAGCACTGCGCGAGCGCCCACATCCGCGTATTGCTTTGCATCCTTTGCACTCTGAATTCCGCTCAATGCACACAGAACAACATCATCGGGGACATTGGCTGCGAGTCGGGAGGTCGTGGTGGCATCAACGGTAAATGTGTGCAGATCACGGTTATTGACGCCAACGACACGGGTTCCAGCTGCAATGGCACGCTGCATCTCAATTTCGTTGTTGACCTCGATGATGGGTTCCATGTGAAGATGACGGGCGCGTTGCAGAAGGAATGCGAGCTGCGTGTCGGAGAGAATCGCCACGATGAGAAGCACGGTGTCGGCGCCATGAATCCGTGCCAGCAGGAGCTGATACTCGTCGACAACGAAATCCTTCATCAACACGGCCGGGCGCGGATAGATTCCGGCAAGCGCATCCCTTGCCTGTCTCAAGTCCTCCAGAGTACCGCGGAACCAATGCGGTTCGGTGAGAACGGATATCGCTGCGGCACCAGCCTCGGCATAGACCCTGGCCTGGACGCCTGCATTGACGTTGAGATTTATTGGGCCTCGGGAAGGCGAAGCACGCTTGATTTCCGCCATAACTGCTGTGGACGACTTATTGGCGGCAAGCAGAAGACGAGCGTGGAGGTTGATGGTGGGCGGCGCATAGGGGAGCAACTTGATCAGATCCTCCATCGTCTGTCCCGGCATCCCGCGCAAGTCGGCGATGTCCTTGATACGCTGGTCCCGGATTTTGGTAAGAATGCTTGGCGCGGCGCCACCCGTGGATTCCTCGACAAGGGACTGGGCTAGACCACTCTGGCCTGAGCTACACCCAAACTCGGGCTGCTCGGCCCAGGTCCCACCATGCATGCGCAAAAAGTTCTCCAGCATCGAGACGCCACGAACACCACTTAGGATGCTCTCTGGATGGAACTGAACACCCTCGACACAAAGAGTCCGGTGCCTGATGCCCTGGATCACGCCAGACTCTGTGCGCGATGTCACAATCAAGGCCGGTGGCAGAGTGGCAGGATCCCCGGCGAGGGAATGATACCGGGTGACCACGACACCCTCTTTCGGCAGCCCGTGATACACGCCGCAACCGTCGTGGGCGAGCGCACTCGCCTTGCCGTGGACAATCTCCCCGGCGTGCCCCACGACGCCGCCAAACACCTCATACATGCACTGGTGGCCCAAACACACGCCCAGCACGGGAATCTTTCCAGAAAAATACTCGATGACGGCCTTTGAAATTCCGGCGTCGGTGGAGGGGTGTCCGGGGCCGGGGGAGATGACGATGTGGGTGGGAATGAGCGCACGGACGGCGTCGACGGTGGTCTGGTCGTTGCGCAGCACATGCACTGTGGTCGCGGGGAATGCGGCCAGGAATTGATATATGTTGAATGTAAAGGAGTCGTAGTTGTCGATGAGGACGACGACAGGGGCTGGCACCGATGGGGACATGGTCGAGCAGTTGACAGTGTGCAACGTGTTTGAAGCTGCAGGCTCCCTTGGTGCCCCATTTGCCATGCTCAAGGCACTGCTGGTAGCATCTCTGCTCTCTGCTATCTTGATTGCTATGGTTGTGCACCCTGCAGACATTATCTCCAAATCAATGCTGGTATCAAGCCATCAAACCATTCATTCCTTCCTCCTACACCAGCTCCTACTCAGCTCGCCATCTGGTCAAACCGAAAAATATTCAGGGGCATATTTCTTCTCACACCTATCCAGCCATGCTTTAAATTTTGAATAGAACCCGTCCTCCATGCCTCCCTTTTCTGCCTCACGTAATGCGGCTCTGAGCGGCTCTGCAGCATCCTCAATCACGCAGCTACGTTCACTTCCATCAAGCGAATAGTGTTGCATAATATTCATCACTCCCTTCCAGTTTACTCTATGCTCTGATGATGCCGAGATATTATAAACTGGTTCGCTTGTCGGATTTGGGCAGTGATACTTCCGACTGGGGATGTAGATCTTATGATAATTATTCGCATTATAAAACATCTGAAGCCTCGCTGAATGTTGAAGACAGATGTCATTTGAAATATCCAAATGCTTGTGAAACATCTCGAAAAGGTCAAATAATTCCATATAATTGAGCATGCCGCCGTGGATTTGGAGTCGCAACGAGGGATCAGGGGACTGCGTCCATCCAAGTTTGGGTTGCAGTGCATTCCGTCGAAACATGATAAAGGAATGAATCACCGAATGCACGTAACGATTTTTGTCATCACCATCAGGTCTAGGGAGAGAAACAATTTTGCCGATTGCCTTAATGGGTTCGAATTTGAGCAACGAGAACAGCATTGGTGCACCGGCGCTGCGGGAAATGAACGTGCTCGCCCATGCCTTCCGCCGATCCTCACGGCTTGTAACCCGCTCCCCATGCTTCGGAATAAGATATAATAGCCGCAGCCACTCCTTTGGTTTCAAATCAAACTGATCAAGACCAAGTTGGTGGTCTGACGAGTATCCCAAGTCTTGGAGCTGGACAACCACAGCAGCCTCGGTGAGTCCGCCGATTTCACGTCGGGATGTTGACAGGGCTTTCCGCAGTATTTTTAGAGCTTCCTCGTCGGCGATGGGTGAGGGAGGACTAATTTCATTGTCAAAGTGGGGACTGCTGGATGGCAGGTTGGATGCCATGCTATGCAACTTGCCAGGTCCGGTTGGCAATGCTGTGGACGCATGCACGGTGCATACAAAGCTGCATGATGCTAGGACAAGGGCAGCAAGAGTTAGGGCTTTTGGTGTCATGAGAAAGTGTGTCGTCAAGTGCAGGAGAAGCGAGCTGGTGAAAAAAAACCAACAGCAGTCAACAATCCGCCATGACTCGCGTCCACCTTCTCGACGCCGACGGCGAATTCACGCCGCTGTTCGAATGCGTGCTTTGCAGTATATTTGAAAAATTTGACGTGGACGGGGACGGTGTTTGGAACGAGGCGGAGCTCGACGCGTACGCTCGCTTCACCAACGGCGCTCCCGTAAGTCGCTGTCATTGGCATACTGTGCTGCTAGCCAGACGGATTTAATGTGCGGCCTAGTTTGACGACGAGGTCAAGGAAGAGATGCGGGATAATTTGGAGGTGAACGAGAAGGGCTGGCTAGAGCTGGGCGGCTTTATGCAGATGTACCACCTGCAGACAGAGGGCGACGAGAACGAGACGTGGAATGATCTGGCCAAGCATGGATACGATGATCAGTTGGATCAGGTGAGTGTGCGTAAGAAATAGATACATTTTCAGTCGGGGATATGAGTTGGATGCATAGCCCTCCCGAAGACAGAGGCTCCGCCTTACTGCAGCCGTCGTCACGTGGACTGCTGCTGAGAAGCATGTCGCTTGAACGCTGCGCGCATTCGCTTCACAAAGCTGTAAAAGTCACGGCTGTCGTTGAGCCAATCGACGTGGTTGTGCAAATCCTTTAGCATCGGCCTGCACTCTGGCACTACGCAACGGAGCACCATCATTGCGAATTAGATATGCTACAGAAGCATATGAAATCGACAGCATACCGGTGTAGAGTCGCTTGGATACATCGACGCTGAAGCAATACCGACGCGTCCAATCCGAGTCGTCGATGTGTGTGAAGCTAAACATCATCACGTCCTCTACGAAGCCATCAAATGGTCAGCCAGCGAGAGACACAGAAATGAGGCGTGCCCTGCACGGACTGGAGGTACATCCCGGTGACATTCTCCAAAATGCGCAACTCCTTGTCGCAGCTTGACGACTGCTGTTCCAGCACCCGCGCCCTCTCCTCCTTGACTAGCCGCCCGGCCAAGCAGATTAGCACACCCAACGTAGCAAAATATAGATCGACATACGCTTGAGTTGCTCCTGAACCTCGCCCTTTATCGCATCCACTTGCCGCGCCAATTCCGCACGCTGCTGCTGCAGATCCTCCACCTGGCGCTGCGTCTCGACCAGCATGCGCTGCGACTCGGCAACCTCGCCCTGCTCGGCCTCGACCTCTGCCCGCAGCACTTTCGCGCGCTCCTCCCACGTCACGATATCCTTCTCGAGCTTCACCCGCCGTTCCTCGGCCAGCGAGAGCAGCGCGATGCAACGCTGCCGTGCGTTGGCGAGCGCAGTGCGCTGGGTGAGGAGATAGGAGTCGGTATCGCGCAGGAAGGTGTCGATAGTGGCGCGGATATTTGCTAGCTGGAAGGTGCCCGCCGGGGCAACGCCGAGAGAGTCATCCATCGCCATAGCCACATCGAGCTGCTTCGCGGGGGCAATGAGGGTGGTGCGCGTCGAGGGACGCGAGGGAGTGAACGGCGGGTTGACGCTCATCGCGCGGGTGGTGTGGATTCGTTGTTGTGGGTTGGAGTGCCTGTCCATGCAGAGGTTGCGGCCACGTCATGGAAACCGGGTTGGAGGTGCATGCTGTGCAGTTGGTTGGTATTCCATGCTGAATATGGGAATATGATGACTTTTATCTCTCTCAAGATTTGAACCAGATTGAGACATTAGTATATTGGATTTGCAGCAAAGCAAATAACTTGGCAGCTAGTCAAAAGATATTGCAATGACCGCAGTCTAGGGAGTCTGCCGGGACTAGCCCGGTTGGACAGAGGCAGTACAAATGAGGGCGGCACAGCCGTCCTCTCCACCCTGGTTGGCCCATCCAGGTCAACACCAGTGCACCCCCTGCCAATACATCCAGCTTCCCCCCCTGCCTGCCTCCAGTCCTGCCTAGCCTAGCCCCAGCCCTGCCTCAGCCCTGCCACCAACCCAGTCCTTGCATTGTCCGCCGAACCCAGCCCCGATTCCACCCGGGCATCACAGGTGTTGTATCTGGTAAATAATGCTAAATCCAATACTATTTGTTGTGTTTGGGGTGATGTGTCAGCAGATTGCAGATGTGGAATGTAATCTTATTCTTTTATATATAACAGAGCAACTTTGGCTAGTTTATAGACCTAAAATTTAACCTTTAGGGTTTGGGGTTTGTATATGATACCATCTACATTGCACTAGAATATGACTATTGTAATTAACATATATTCTTTATACTCATGTTATACTGCTCCTATTTCTCAATATGTGCCTGAGATATCAACTTGCCAAGCCAATGGCTTTCAGCGCTACTATGTATTATTTTACATAGAAGAATGAAATCTAATTGCATTGAACTGTGTCAATTTAAACAACATTCCTGCAACCCCTTGTTATCAGGGCCATGGAGTGCTCACACAGCCGCAAATGCCAATATTGCACCATCATACCCCATAAATGGAGACATGGCAGGCACCACAAACAATTTGCTTATAGTCGCGACAAATGAATGGAGCCCCCAATGGAGGACAGACAAAAATTACAATAACCCCATCAGCTGCCCACCGACACGGTCTAGTCTAGTAAAAGGCGAGGCTAGAATTCGCTTGTTGGTGAGCAAGGGGCGGTGGGGGCCAGCAGGTGGCTGGGCCAATGGCCGATCCACCCACTCCGATAGTTGGTCAAGCCCAAATTGTGGGAATGAGCTTCGGCCATCGGAGCTTTATCCCAAATGCACCCGGCCACACGCATAACCTCCGCACGCTCTACGATCATACGAATAGCACACATTCCGCATGGTCGACTATGAACGTGGTTGCTGGTCGCTGGGTCGGCGGCTGCATTCTGGTCTCCTTAGGACTGGCTCTGTCATCACGCATGTTTACCCCAGCCGCTCGCCGCGCTGCCACTTTCGCCGCTCACTTGGCCCCCGTGCATCCAGCGCAGCGCGTCGTTGGTCCTCTGCGTGGTATGTGCTCTCGTGTCTGGCCTCCCTTGAGCGCACCCATCTCCATCCCTCCGCATATTTACACTGACACCCTCCCCCACCCTCCTCGTCTTCCTAGCCATGTCCAATTCGGCCGAAGCCGCTGCCAAATATGAGCACATTCTAACCGAGCGCAGGGGCAAGACCGGCCTCATCACCCTTCACCGCCCGACGGCGCTCAACGCGCTCTGCACGCCGCTCTTCCGCGAACTAAACCACGCCCTGGCGCAGTTCGACTCTGACCGTGATATCGGCGCGATTGTCCTCACCGGGTCCGAGCGTGCCTTTGCCGCCGGGGCTGACATCAAGGAGATGAAGGATTTGGAGTTTGTTGCCAACTACAAAAGCAACTTCCTGGGCGAGTGGACGATGCTCTCGGGCGTGCGCAAGCCCGTCATCGCCGCCGTGAATGGGTTCGCACTCGGCGGGGGCTGCGAGCTCGCCATGATGTGCGATATCATCTATGCGGGCGACACGGCCAAGTTTGGCCAGCCCGAGATCAAGCTGGGCACCATCCCCGGAGCCGGGGGCACGCAGCGGCTAGTGCATGCCGTGGGAAAGTCCAAGGCCATGGAAATGGTGCTGGCCGGGTCCTGGATGATGACGGCCGAGGAGGCAGAGCGCGCCGGTCTGGTGTCGCGGGTCTATCCCAAGGCCGAGGTGGTGGAGCGCGCGGTGGCGCTGGGGAATGAGATCGCCGAGAAGAGCCAGCCTGTGGTGCAGATGGCCAAAGAGGCAATCAACCAAGGTATGCATTGTCTACAATGCCTGTGTGCTCTGATGGCGGGCAGCGTTTGAAGGATCACTGCAGAATGGGCTGCTGTTCGAGCGCCGTCTGTTTCACTCAACGTTCGCGATGCACGACCAGAAGGAGGGCATGGCGGCGTTTTCCGAGAAGCGAGCGCCCAAGTTTGAGGATAAATGAGTGGGCAGGCCAGCCTTTGAATGAGGAGGCTAGAGGAGCAATGCAAATCCATTTCCCGTGGGCACATGGACCCGCTGACTATGTACATACACTACAACTGAATCTGAACATCTTGAAGACGTTCCAACACTATAGGTCAAGCGTGGCTGAATGAGGATGCTAGAAGTCGCATGTTCCCACCACTACTGCACCCTGCACCACAACTCCACCAGCGCATAAATCATGGACAGCAACAGCGATGCACATCCCCGAGAATCAATAGCAATCACCACAGCAATGCGCAATGAACCCAGTGCGCGGGCTGCCGAGCTACGGCGACGGCAGCCGTACAATACCGTCTTGGTCGAGGACGAATCCGGGCCAGAAGATCAGACACGACGCGCAGGAATCGCTCCTATACTAGACGGCATTGCAGATACCACGTCCCGCGAACAGGACCCAGATAACGACGAGCGGAGAGAGGGGTCCTCTGGTGCGGCCAAACCGGCGACTGCGGATGAACCTGCCCCGGGCAAAGATGACATCGCATCCACCGAGCCGGCAACCAATGCCTTCTTTGAGTGCAACATATGGTATGCTCGTTTCGCATGTGATGCAATTGTGTAATCGCATTTGCAGTTTTGACTCTGCGTCTGATCCGGTGCTCACACTCTGCGGTCATCTTTTCTGGTATTTCATGCTGCTATTGCACTGTACCGCGCACTAACGAGCATCTAGTTGGCCCTGCCTACATACGGTGCCACCCTTTCTCCTGCACCAATGACGTGTAATTGCTAACTCTGCTTTGCAGTGGTTCGAGTCGCAGCCACACACGCTACTCTGCCCACTCTGTAAAGCTGGCTGTGGACGAGACAAGGTTATTCCCATCTACGGTCGTGGCAGCGATGCTGTAGACCCGCGCACCAAGGAAATCCCGCAGCGACCACGCGGCCAAAGACCTGAGCCAGCGGTGCGAATGCCATGGGGGAACGCGTTCATGCCATTTGGCATGGCCGGTGGCGGCGCAATCCAGCGGGGCAGGGGATTGGTGTTTGGCGGCGGCAATGTGCATTTTGCCGTCGGCGGGGGAATGGGCTTCATGCCGCCGTTCTGGGGGATGCCAAATGTGAGTGTCTACACTGCATCTGAGCAACTGAGCAGACGCTGATAGAACGCTGGTGGCCAAGCGGGCGCTGCAGACGCAAACCAGGCATTTCTGTCGCGGCTGTTTACGATGGCTGGGTTTCTGGTCATGATTGCTGTACTCTTCTACTAACCATGCATGCGACCGACCACGTGACAAAATCAATCTCTGTGCCTGCTTTTCGCCTCTCACGCTGCTGAATCTGCGAATCCCCCCGCTACGCCGCATCCTCTGCATCCCAGTCAGCGGCCCGCTCCGATCCGCTCCAACTCGCAGAATGTCGTCATCTATCATAGTCGCAGGCGCCCCCGGTGCAGCATCCGTCGACGGTCTCCAACGCCAGATCCTCGACCAAGGAGCTCGCGTTCGTGACCTCAAGCTGGCCAAGGTCGACAAGGAGCAGGTGGATGCTGCCGTCGCAGTGCTGCTGAACCTCAAGAAGCAGCTGGCAGCGCTGACCGGGGAGGCTGTCGGCGATAAAAAGGGGAAATTGTTCACGCTCAAGACGCCCAAGGGCACGCGCGATTACACCGACAAGGAGATGGCGATTCGCGGCAAGATCTTTAGCACTATTGTTGATGTGTTTCAGCGCCATGGGGCTGTGACCATTGATACGCCGGTGTTTGAGCTCAAGGCGAGGCATGTCCTATTCGCCCCCTGAACTCACCTCCTTCCAGGAAATTCTCTCGGGGAAATACGGCGAGGATAGCAAGCTCATCTACGACTTGGAAGATCAAGGCGGCGAAAAGTGCTCGCTGCGCTACGATCTCACCGTCCCCTTTGCCCGTTTCCTGGCAATGAATGGTGCCGTATACCAAAACATCAAGCGCTATCATATTGCCAAGGTGTACCGCCGAGACCAGCCCGCAATGACCAAGGGGCGCATGCGCGAGTTCTACCAGTGCGATTTTGATATCGCTGGAACGTACGAGAAGATGGTGCCGGATGCCGAGGTGGTGCGTATTACTGTGGAGATTCTCGACGCGCTCGATGTTGGCGCCTACTCGATAAAGCTTAATCATCGCAAGCTGCTCGACGGCATTTTTGAAGTCTGTGGCGTGCCGCAAGATAGAATCCGACCAATCTCGTCGGCCGTGGATAAGCTCGACAAGTTGCCGTGGGAGGCGGTGCGCCATGAGATGACGCACGACAAGGGCCTCGACGAGTCTGCGGCCGACCGCATTGGCGAATACGTCAAGCTCCGTGGTGGTCGCGCGCTGCTAGCCAAGCTCGAGGCGGATGAGCGCCTTAACGCGAGTGCGCACGCCCGCGAGGGTCTCGCCGACATGGCCCTCGTGTTCCGTTATCTCGATATCTATGGTGTTCTGGACCGCATCTCGTTCGATCTCTCCCTTGCGCGCGGCCTTGATTATTACACCGGAATTATCTATGAGGCCACGCTGCTTCACCAGCCAGAGGAGCTTTCGTCGGAGAAATTGGGAATCGTTGCCAACGCCGAGGACGAGGATGCAAGCATTGGTGTGGGCTCAATCGCAGGCGGTGGGCGCTACGACGAGCTCGTCAATATGTTTGCCGCCGGTGCCGGTGGCAAAAAGCCGGTGCAGATCCCCTGTGTCGGCGTCAGCATCGGCGTTGAGCGTGTCTTCTCCATTTTGCTTCGCCGCACCCAGCTTGCCGAGGTCAAGGCAAACCATTGCGAAGTGTATGTGATTGCCGTCGGCGACGGCCTGCTTGAGGACCGAATGCGGATTTGCAGCGAGCTGTGGAGCGCCGGCATCAGCGCCGAGTTCATGTATAAGAACAAGCCCAAACTGCAACCGCAGTTCAATGTCTGCGATCGCGACATGATTCCGCTTGCAGTGATTATTGGTCGCGACGAGGTGGACGCTGGTGTGGTGAAAATCAAGGATATGCGCGAGAAGAAGGTGGAGGAGCAGGGCGGAGTGTCGGTGACTCGCGGGGAAATGGTGGCTGAAATTAAGAGGCGCCTTGGCAAGACTAGCTAGATGTGGACTTTGAGGATAGATACCCATGTTTTGACGATGTTTACTGAGTGGCCGTGTCGGTGGACCTGATCACGCAGCACCATCAGCCAATCATTGCACATGATCCTACAGCCGGTCACAGCCCAAGATGCCCGGATCCTGCGTGCAGTGTATCCTTGTTTCCGGCCCGAAATATGCATAAGGCAGCGGCTTCTAGGTCGGCTGGTGTCCGCCGACGATGTGGTCACCTTGACCATCCTCGGCTCATTGTGTGCGTTGCGCATCGCATCCTCAAGCCCGACAGACACCATGGCCTGCGTCTCTGTCACTCACAATACCAGCATATCCATTGCTTATCCAGAGCCTGCTCTCGATGCTCTCGTTCCAAGTTCCTCGGACCCGATCTACCCCGCAATGGTGGCTGTTCGCGATTACTTCACCCTGTCGGCCAGGTCCAGCTATACTATTCAAGGACGGCCGCTTCTGCAAAACCATCTTATTGTCATTCCAAAGGACCCTATTTCTACACGGAGATGTATTTTGGATTGCTTGGATCGGGCCGCTATCTCCCACATATCCGTGCCAGCCGCCCGACTACTTAAACCATCTGCTCACGGCGATGCGATTTACTCTCGATTAGCATCATCCACATCGCCGTCGGTTGTGGTACTATATAACGCAGAGTTACTTACGCATGCTGTCGATGCAGACCATGACCAGCAAGTCAGAGCAAGCTCCTCGCTCGCTTCAGCGTTTTCACGCCTCTCGAATGTATAGTCGTGCGCTTTCGGTGAAGGGCATCTGACCCATAAATAGGTATTTACACTAGCGATTTTCCGTGATGGGTCTCCAATACCAGGACCACTGAAGCAGGCGCCGCTCGTGCATGTCCCTGCTCCATCTGCGTTAGTACATTTGTCGTATTATGCGCCATTAACATCGTCCAAGTCCGCACCGACGAGCTGTCATTGACGATATGTTATCGCGGACACAGTCGCCCAGTTTGACCAAGTCCCTTGCTGCTCGCTGGGAAAACGTAGGCCTTTATTGCAACCGCATTCCGACAATTCAACGGTGCTAGGCAACAGCTGGTCAATGCGAAAGCGCCATTCGCCGTTGTATGCGTTCTGCTCTGCTCTCTCCAGCACCCAGCAGCCTTCCACCAGCCTCTACTGAAACGTCGACCATCAGACTCGCCGACATTGGGGGATACACGAAACTAAAGCAGCGTCTTGTGCTCATGCTTTCACACGCCATATCTTCCAAATCGCTTCTTGGAATTGCACCCCCGTCAGGCATTCTCCTGTATGGACCGACGGGTTGCGGAAAAACTGCTCTCGGCTGCGCACTTGCTGCTCACCTCCACCTGAACCTTGTCAGCATCAAGGCGTCAAACATTTACTCAAAGTATTTTGGACAGACAGAGGCACAGATCCGCCGGGTGTTTGCCCAAGCCAGAGAACGCGCGCCTTGTATGCTGTTGATCGACGAGGTCGAGGCCGTCGCAGCCAAGCGCTCTTTGGGAGGCGAGTCTGGGGTGGGCGTCAATGAACGTGCACTGAGCACGTTCCTAAACGAACTTGATGGCATCGAGCCTGACTCAAGACGGGGTATTGTGGTTGTTGCTTGCAGTAACCGACCCGATGCCCTCGACGATGCCATTCTGCGACCTGGGCGGCTCGACCAGTGGTTCTATGTGACTCGACCTGCTATCGACGACAGGATAGGAATAATTGACGCCCTTCGACAGCGAATCAGACTTGATGAGCATGCAACGTCACAGAGTATTGCCAGTTTGACGCACGGGTACACCGGTGCTGGACTCCTTGCGCTGTTTCGGTAAGCTGCCTTTCACAGCTAGTTCACATGCCACTGTGCAATTTAGAGATGCCGGTATAGCAGCACTTACTCAAGATCCGGCATGTCCTAGCATCGAAATGCGACATGTCGAGGATGTGATCAAGACCCGGCCAAATGCAAACTTTGAGGATTCTAGATACGACCGATTCGGAACGAAATAAAACCGTGAAACCATATCCAAGCGCTACATCTACATTTTACTGGCCATAACTGATCATTTTGCGTCACTAAAATCCTCGCCTGACTCAATATCAGAGTCGGAATCCGACTCTGACTGAGTCACTTCGCTTCCAGTCTCGTCCTCACTATCACTGCTATTGTTTCCAAAGCCAATATAGCCCGACTCCTCGAAATCCTCCACGACCAACAATTCTGCATCTTGGCTATCAACCACGGCATTTACGATGACTGATGACCGTGAGACATGCGGGAGGCGACATTTGTCCCCCTTCAAGCATACCGCCGCCTGGTAAAAGTCCGGACAAATGCGGAGATGCAGGTCAGTGCATGCTTTGCCGTTGGCACAGAATCCAGTTGACGCAAAGTCACGACACGCTCTCGCATTGTCAGGGACATCAACATGCGTATAGCGGCAATCGACACGTGTACAGTTCCGGTACCTTTGGTAATAGATGCAAAGTGGTGTGTTCTCGTCGGCCGGTTGGTGGGAAAACCGACAGCCCGAGATAGTACAGCCGCCTTTGAGATAACGGGAGCACAGAGCGATGCGGGCGGTGTCGTGAATATTGTGACAGGCCTCGCCGTTGCGACAATAGCCTAATAATATCAGTAAAGGGCAGCGAGAGGTTCTCGCGCAGACCAAGCCGTCCAAAGAATTTGCAATATTTTTGCCGCTTGAGAGTCATATTTCCGCGCCTGACCACGTCAAAATTACCGAGAATGCCACACGCGAGCGCACCTTTGCTTCGGAGCGACCAGTCGTCGCTGTGCCAGCTCTGCGCGAACGAGATTGCCACGTTTCGTTCGCAAGTATTGCACTCCTTGAATCACGAGTTTTCTTGGTGTGGCTGTAGACGTAGCGCCGGAATCCAATTGTTGCTGCGGGGACGCCTGGGCTGATGCTTTTCTAATCAGCTTCGTTCCCGACGGGTCCTTGATGAAACGAATCCCATTGATTAGCAACGACCCGTCTTTATCTAAAAGGCGATTTAGACGGCTTCCAGAGACGGGGGTGGAGCAGCCTTACCTGCGCGTGCTTTGACGAGCTTGCGCTGGCTCCTCTGATAAGCCTCATTTCCAATCATGACGACCCCATTCGAACCACGACTAGCACGCGTCACTTTCTTACTCATATTGTAGATGCTGTACTAATTGGTGTGGGGCTTGACAGTAGTTGCTGGGGTGTTGGCTTTATGTTGAGCCACAGCGGTCATCGGCGCCAAGCTATTTGACGAGTGACCTGCAAATAGATTAACAAGCTCGAAACCCCGCCGGTGCAGACTCTACCCGAACCGATGCGAATGAGCTTGTTGCCGCGAGACACATAGGTGTTGGATGCAGCGGCTGGGTCTGCCCGACCGAGACCTTGCCAACGTTAAGCCCCGCGCCTTACTAATCGACGAACCCTACCTTTGGACGAGGCGGCACCGGTCTTGTTGACCAGAGTAAGATTGCGAGATCCGGTGTGAAAGCTGCCCCTGCCGCTGCGGGCTCCATGATGAGGCCATCTGCCAGATCGAATACCAGCAACGGCGCCACGGAATGGCGCAGGCTGCTGCTGTGACCTGTGGTCCTCTATGGCGCCTATACAACGATAAATACAGCTTGACAAAAGATCCCGAGCATGCTTGAGAGGCGGGCAATTTGGTCGCGAATCTGCTGCTCCGTGGACATGTATCGGATGATGAGAAGCTCCTTTTTTTGTGTCCGACCGAAAGATCGTCGCCATCTTCATCCCGACGTCAATCAGCCCACTACTGCGTATTCACTCAGATCGACTTTTCTCTGCTGATTGGCAAGATGCCGGTTGGTGAGGAATAGTGCCATGGCGGCGTCGTCGAGGTCTCATGCGATGATGACCGATTTCTTGTCGAGAAACTACCACGCCATTGAAGCATGAGAAGCGACGTTTAACCATATACAAACACCCGCTGGCATTAGAACAGGTACTTAGCGAGACGAGGCTCTCTCTGACACTTGCACAATTGATTGATTCCGAGTTTGGTGCCAGGCATGAGTAATGGATTATTATCATTCACAATTGCGAGGATGGTACCGAGGTCGCAACGCCACGAAAGAAGAATACGAGTACCAGAATGTCATTCTTTATACGATCGCTTATGTTAATGGAGTGAAACTGTGGCCGTATGGACAGCAGCACCTCCGTGAATCTCATCAGCATGTTCCTCAAGCATCTGGATCTGCAATGTATCTGCAAGCGCAACAAGGAGTTGCAGCAGACAGATGAAATCAGCAAGTCTTTATTTCTGGCCAAAGCATGATCATCGGTTTGGGCGATCGTCACGCAACGTTGATCGCGGTCGTATTCACGAATTTGCCATTCAATACCCTCCTGGACGCCCCTGTGTCACTTTGGAGTCATGACTGAATAGAGTGGCGGCGCTTGGGACATGGTGGGCGTTAGCAGGAAGACAATGCCCTCGCGATTAGTTTCGGTCTACTGCAAATTGCCGCCTTATCCAGTAAGGATATCTTTGCATCGTCAAGTTCTATTTCATCGGATGAAGGTTTGTTGGATAGTTTAGTCGCAATTGTTAGTTTGCGGGCACCCACAACGCTTCCGCTGGTGCCAACATCTGCGAAATAGACGAAGTGACAACTGCTTCAAATCAAATGAACGGAGCCAGGACCCAAGATGCTGATGAATCAACATTCTGGAAAGCTACTAGGATGGTATCAAAGACGATCCTGCCCCACAATAACGTGGTGAATGCCTCCAATTAGAATGAAATTTCAATGGTGATTCTTGATGACGCAGGAAAATATATTCATTATTGACTTTGGTGATCGGCATAAACATCTGTCAAGCTGTTGAACATAGAGCATAGCACTGCCATATGTGGCATCTGAATTTCAGTAACTTGTTCAGATGAAACTGTCAATGCTGCCATCTTGGTTGGAGTGATGACAAAGCAATCAATAGTTTGCTCTTCAACTACTTGGAGGGCATAAGCTACTACTTGTTTCTTGGCATTCTCAATGATAAGTAGCTCTTTGTCTGCCTCTGGATACTTGGCTTCAAAAAGACAGATCTGGTGTCCCTGACATTGCAATGAAGCCCAATTTGCAAGGCATAATGACTGTTTTGGATGACTGAGAGCCAGTTCTGCCGACAATTTTGGCGAATTTGGGGCGAAGTGAAGCGTACCATGCGTTTGTAAATACAGCCTCGTCGGGTTTGATCACGTGACCTCCGTTGCCTGTAGAGTTGACATTTAACCGCCAGGCCAATTGTGTTTCGAATTCCTTGGCCAACTCTTCATATTTTTCCACAAATTGAATAGTCTCTTGTGGATCAAACTCGAATTTGGCATGAACAATAGAGAGTTGATCATGGAAAATGCATGATTGGCCATGGACATTTTGGACACTGTAAAGTATTTAACTACTACAAAAAAATTAGCCTTAGCTAAAGTATAATATGCTCTACCTTGGTTTAGTATGTCACATGTTGAAACATAAAGTGCTTCGCTGGGGAACAACACTGCTCCGGTGCTTTCGAGCATGGTGGGCGTCATTTTATACAGGCTCATCTGATGGATGGGTTCCAATTCGATTTTCAGATAGGCGACAGTTGCATAGAGGATACGACGATACAGTGTGGGCGAGAGTGTGTTGACAAAAGGTTGGTTGGCCTGTCGTGATGAGCGGGTCAGTCGCGGCATAGGTGGTGAGAACGGCAGATTTCATTTTATGCAACCAGCTAACCAACATGATGATCCAACGCACTACAAACTCTGCACCAACCGCCAACGATTTGACAGGCGATATGGTTGTTGCATATATGGATAAACATCTTGGTGATGGGTGGTGCGACGATGGGGCAAGAGAACGAGTGCGACAACAAATCAACGGATCGTCCATGCCCTTGTACACCGCCAGAAACGGATTTTATCTTTGCTTTGTCTCTTTGTCAAGAGTTGCGACTAAAGTCTTTCCTCTGCTGCTTGAGTTGAACGAAATGTGTACGTCTTGCAGTGCTCGGCTATGTTGCTGATGGTGGATAGATCCTCCGATCCCTCCCAAGCACCCGTATCTTATTCTCCTCAACGAGAAGCCCGATCTTGATGCAGTCCAGCGCAAACCTAATTTCATTCGATTTGGTCCCGAGAAGAACACGTATCATATGCAAGGACCGGTTGGACGGCATCTCATTTACAGCTATCCCGACAAGGTAGTCAAGAAGAAGCGGACGCGCGCGTTCACCCGCCCGACTCGAGTTCGTCCTTTCACTATACGGATTTGTATTATATACATACTAGACGACGATGAAAGCACGCCAAAAAAGGCGCGACACAGCAGGTCGGTAGCAGCCAAGAGCTATCCGTTACCGCCCTCCAAATCGCAAGCCCTGTCGCCCCCGAGAGCAACTAGCGCCACTGTTCCCCAACCACAGGACAGTGGTGCGTACGTTCCCTTGCGTCGTTCAGTAAGAATACGCAATATTGCTGCGCGGAAGAAGCCTGTATCAGTATGAATGTATAGTATATGTATTGTTAGTCCAGAGGTCAGTCCACTCGGCTCCCTACAACTATGACCAATCAATCTCCCCTCCACCCACTGCTGTCCCCCGCCAATAGAGTCTTGTATCCAAATATACGACCATCCAAAGGGCTGCATAGACAGCGGCAGAAAGCACATCGACGTTCGGCAAACATCGGCGGGTCTGCAGTCCACAGTCCAAGCGAAAAAAGCAGCATAGAGCTGGATTAATCTCTTCGCTCACCATCGTACACACTGCAATGGACGACAAGCTCAGTCTCGCTCTCGAGGACATTGTCATGCACGAGCGCAAGGCAAAGCGGGCCGCACACCAGACAAAGAAAGCGAAGAGAGCGTCGCAGTCTGGTGGCGGGGGGAAGCAGGCGATGACCATCGATGCACCAGAGCGGAAGGCCGTGGCGAGGAACAAACTGCGGGCCCGCAATGGCACCGCACTCACCTCCCCCACCAGCACATCGGTGAAAGGTCTTAAGGGAGGAATTAGGAAGCGGATGGGCGAGGCGCCTTTCGTTCCCGCGAACAAGGTGACGAGATCCCGATCCCATGCGCTTGATGATTGATGGTGCGACTCCTCCGCAGTCGGCATACAAGCAGAGCAAATCAGCGCGTCCGGTGACAAAGCAGCAGCAGGCAGCATTCCAGAACTATCGGATTTCTGTCAACAACACGGCCGCTGCATCCCCGTCGACCAAGAGTCGATCGCAGTCAAAGAACATAACCATTTCCATCCCAAACACGTCGGCGTCGCCGAGCAACGGCGCCATGGCGATGACGCTGAATCGCCCGTCTACAAACGCTCCTCCCACCAATCTCGCCATTCCTCCGGTGCCGATCAAGAAGCAGCCGACCAAGGCCAAGCCGACCAAGACCAAGCGTATGCCTAGTTGATGCGCTCACCCAACCCACGCCTTCATCTAGACGCTGCTCCCGCAATGCCCCTGGCTGCTCCAGGGTTTGGCATCCCGCCTGCGCATCTTTGGGCGCTTGCTGCCCAGGGCGAGTACCACTCCCAGTATCAGCAGCAGTATGGATTCGAGCCATCGGCTATGCCACAGGGAATCGTCCCCGCTCAGCTTGCGGCTGCACCGGCACAGTCATCGAAGCTTGCAGGCCCACCAAAGCAAATCTCTCTGCAAGGAGCTGCCGGACCGTCTACGGTGATTATTTCCAATATGCACGAGAAGGTCACCGAAGAAGACATTAGGGTAATGCTCGCAGCGTTTAAACCGCTTTCAGACTCGCTCCAACGTTTGTAGACGGTCATGGTCGCGCATGGAGAGATTCTGAGCAGTCAGATGTTCTTCAACAGTAACGGACGGTCAACCGGGAATTGTGAAATTACGTATGCATTGCGAAGTGAAGCCGAAAAGGCGGTCGAAGCGCTTCACGGCGTTTCCGCCGATGGTACATTCCCGCTCGCTGATGGAAACCCTTCTGATGCATCCTCGTGCAGGTCGCATTCTCCATCTGACCATCAAGACTGTTCCGACCACGGCCGTCATCACATCCAAAGGACATTCGTCCGGAAAAGCCCCTGCGTAATGCTCCTGCTCAACCGTGCTTAGTGTTTCTATCTTGTTTAGTGGTATGTATTCGGATCAAATGACGGATGAGTGATGCGGTGGGAGTTAGTGCGAGACTGTAAGACTCAATTGAATCGCGTTCCTATCATCCAATACAAGCCTGCAGCTATTTTATAGCCCGTATCGCTCATGGAGCTTATTGCGTGACTGGGGCGAGAAGTTGGCCGCGTATGCATTCCAATCTGGAATCATATTCTTGTAGCCAGTGAGGATCTACGGCGAGCCAGTTGACCATGCCCAGAAAACACCCAACATACCTGCTTGTACTCTTCTACGAGTTGCTCGGGTGTGCTGAACCAAGAAAGCGCGACCTCGCAAAATAGATGGAACGACTAGGACAGAATAAGGAAGTGGTCAGTGGACAGTGGTCCTACGCTGACAAGGGCCTGCGGATTGACTTGGATGACCCGGTTCATGCCAAGACAGGATGTTCGTTTTTCATCATTGTCAGTGACGTTGCGCACACACGAGCACCATCGGAAAGCAAACGTCTCAAGAAGGGGGGCGACTTCGTCGGGGCATGCAAATCCAAGGCGGCCGATTGAAATGGCAATGTTTTCTGCAAGCATGCGCGTCGTGCTGACATCGTTAAGAATCGGAACGAGACGGGCGAGAAGCGATTGTACAAACGGTTTGATATCGGCGCCTGCTCAATCGTCAATGCTGGCGCACAGCTTGGGAAGCAGACAAACCTGCTTTCACAGCGATCTCACCCGACGACCACGCCGCATTGTTACATACGCTCGTGGTATCGGGCGTGACTACGATGTTGGCCACGATTGCGGGTATGAAGCTGGCTAGATGAGGAGCCAGGCGGGGATAGCACCACATGGATATATCTCCGAGAAGGGCAAAAGCGGACTGGCGAACCGATGGAGTCGAGTCCTATGGCAAATTAGCGCCGATGGAAAATCGCAGCCAAGCGACTCACGGTCATCGTCGCCAACACCATGGGCAACAGCGGCGGATTGCTGCTGGCGACAAAGTCGTCGCAAGCGGGCCCAAACCCTTGACAGATGCCGCTGATAAGGTCCATGGACGAGATAAGCAGACCCGTCTCGGCTTCTTCGACCTCGTTTGGATTAGCGATGTGGGCCATCTGCTGTCGCAGCTGAACGCTCATGATCGTCAGGCAACGCTGCCACATCGCGGGCACACCATCGGCCATCGCAGGGCCAACAGCAGTCACCAGCGACGCCATGCACTCCATGAGCGCCTCAAGATCGACGTCCTCGTTGGACAGCGTCGTCCACTTGTGCAGCAGTCGTGGGATAAGGGCGGCAGTGCACGCGGGCGTGGATTTAAGCGGGTTGCCAACGGCGTCCGCGAGCGAGCCGATTGTGTCGTAGAGCAGAAACATATTCTTGCGCTGGTACTTGTCAAAGGCCATGGACATGGTCGAGACGATGGCTTCCAGATGGGGGACGAGGAGCGTGTTGGCCTCCTCTTCAAGGTTGGCCAGGGCACTGCATGCGGCAGACTGCACCCGCTTGTTGCTGTCCAGACACATGTGAAGGAGACCGCGGAGGACCGGAACAAAGTACTTGTCGCGCTCTTCCGGCTGCGGAATCTCGCAGATCCAAATAACGTAGCGACTCACTGTCCAGCAGGCGATGGAACGAACCAATGGCTTTGCGTGAGTGAAATTTTGCAGCAGGAAAGGAATGAGGCCTGGGAGCGAGGGCTCGAGGCCGGTCATGCAGCCGTCCGAGATGGCGCCAAGAGCGAGCATGCCCGATTCGCGCAAGAGCCACTCGTTAGATTGCAATTGCTGGGTCAGCAAGGGCAGGACAAAGGGAAGGATGGCATTTCCAAATGCCGTTGCCAGCGTGTCCAGCGTTGCCGCCGCGCACTTGCGAAGCGTCCAATCCTCAAAGTCTTCGTCGTCCTCGTCGTCGTCCTCGTCATCGCTCTCTCCGTCACCGGCCTCGCCATCTGCGCCGCCCGTGCCCTGGGCTTTATTCTTGCGCTGCCAAGGCTTGACATCCTCCTCCCGGTCCGGCACATTCCCGTCCTGGTCATCGTCGTCCATCATAATCAGCTCCATTTCGCTGTACACCAGCTTGTTGAGGAGCAATGGCAATAGACGCGTGAGCTGAGTAGCCAGGTACTCCTTCATATCCTCCATCTCGGCCAGCGCCATCCAGAATTCGCAGGCCTCGAGGGCCACGGTTTCGTCCTCATCGCTGGTGCGCTGGATCATGTAGTCGAGGACGGCGGGGAGCTGCGGCATGAGGCTGCTGGCCGAGTGCTCCAGCAGCGATGACATTGTCTGGCATACGACACGCTGGATCTCTGGGTGGTTGTCGGTGGCAGCTCGGCGAAATAGCGCGTCGCAGAACGCTGCCATGTATGGACTGAGAAGCTCGGACCTGGTCCAGACCAGCGAGTTGATGACCTTGATTGATAATGCGCGGATGCGCACCTCGGGATGGTCGACGAGGTTAATGGCACGGGGGATGAGAAAGTTCAACGGGCGCTGCCCGCCAAATTCCGCAGCCGTCAGGCGCGGCGCCGCGTCCTCGCAAACCTTGTACAGCGCGTCCAGCCCACCATGCACCATGTTTGGATCGGGCGAGTCCATCAGGTTGACTATTCGCTCGATCAACTTGGGCCAGGACTCGAGCGGCTCGTGGAGAACCATGGCGGCGACAATGGTGCCGGCGGTGGAGCGGACATCCTTGTTTTGGTCGCCCAGCGCCTCGAGGATCCAATGCTTGGTGTAATCGCGCGTCGTCGGCTCCAGAGCTTTGAAGCTGCTGCGGAAGATATTCTTGAGAATCAGACCGGCCACGGCGCGCACGCTGGCATCGGCAGAGTGATGCTGGGTCAGCACAAACACCAGATAGTTGGTGTATTCCGGCACGCTCGACTGCAGAAACTCCAGGCGCTATACATGATCTAGCACAATTCCTGAGGCGAGAAAGGAGGACGCACGGTGCGGACCTGGTCCTGCACGGACTGCTCGTTGCTCAAGCTGCCCTGCAGCAGCTGGAGAAGTTCGGAGAGGCCCTGGGCCTGCGGCTGCCAAGCTTCCATCTAGCACGGCAATTCGTCACGTTGTGGCTGTGCAAATGGGCGCTTGGTGGGGCATACGGTGAAGGTACGCGTCGGGCGGATGAGCGATGGCGATGCTGGCGACAGCTGGGCTGAAAAAGGACCTAGACATCGTGCTTTACCCGGCGGGCTGCTCGGGCGCCCATATGTGATCTACAAGTCGCGAAGGGACGTCTAATGGCCTGCATTGTTGCGCAGAACAAACCGCTTGATGGTGCGACTGTTCAGGGCCAGCGGCACAGTCTCGCTTGCCTCCACCTGGACAGACACTGCCTTGAGCATACGGCGTCGGGCATTTATAAGCCAGTTGCTGAGTTGGTGCGGCAGCAGGTCTGTGTCGGCCAGCATTCTCCGCTTCTGTTCCTCGGAGGGGTAGGGATAGGCGGTGTTGTTGCGAATCCACTGCCGCAGATACTCCACTGCCGATTCTGGAAGCCTTGACCGCTGGGCATGACTACGAGCTCTACGGACTGGCCCCGTGTCAGAAGAGGCACTTCTTTTCCTGGGCGACGCGCAGGTGGCTGGCTCCAGCGGAGTCGTGATGATTGCTGCCGTTTGTGGGTGACATGCTGCAGGGATCTCGATTGGCGTGTGGAAGTGCGCCCTCCAGCGAGCCAGGCCAGATGCAACGACGGCTTTGATGTGATTGAGCGCAGCATCCGACGATTTCGACGTGGCCAGTACGTGGCAGCGGCGTGGAGACGCTGTTGGGGATAAAACGCGACCGCTTCTCAACAGCTTGGCCGTGTCTTGGATATTCGCGCCATTCTGGTCGGCAATGATCCAATGGCCGTGGCAAGCAAAGCAATTCTCCTTAGTATGACTGCCATGGATCAGAACAACCGGAGAAAATATTCGACCGGATTTCGCGCCCACTGTGGCAGCAGCCGGTGTGCTGCCATTCACGGCTCCTGGAGAGGCAGAGTCTCCCGGAGTTGCACATGCATTTTGCAATGCGAACAACATGATTGTTGTTGCCGATAGAATAGATAACGTGTATGAGAGCGACGCGACTTGATATGAGCGAGGATGCAGGTGATGGGAACGGCTGTCAAAATACGCTTGACGTGTTCTGTCGTGAGAAAATTGATCACTCCCACCACTGTTCCGTTCGCAAATTGATCTCTCTCCCACCACTGTCCCGCTTTCCATTCGACAAGCAATTTTCGCTGCTATAAATGACATTCGTATATTTATATCAATGCTGTGACTGCAAAAGGAAATGATCGATGCTATACAGAGATAGCCACGGCTTTTGGATGGATGAGCGGCGCTAGCGCTTGAGCCGCGTCCACCAGCCCATCAAACTCGTATCTCGCGACATCCACGCGAACACTCCTCCAAAGGCGCTTCTTGTTGCTGTAACAACGCCTCGGCGCCGCTCGGTATTCGCCTTGCTCACCTGCGACGGCACTGTGTCGTCGATCACGATATCAATCGTAGGATCGAACTTCATTGACTCGATGTTTGGACTCGCGACCAATGTTTCCAGCGATAGAGACGATTTGCAGGGTACACGTCCATCGCGACTGGCACTATGCGACAAGGGAGGACGCAACCAATCGCCGCTGCCAGCCATCGCCAAGTCGTCCCAATCCTCCATTACCATGTCAGCAACGGCATCGGCATCGATATCATCATCGGCTGTTGTGACAATAATAGGTGGCATGCAGGCTATCGCATTCGCGGGCGCATTATCATCCAAACTCATCAAATCCGCTGGGATGGCTGTTTGATGCTCGGTGTTTGGCGGCGGAATCACAAGCACGTCGACATCTTCGTCTGGAACGAGAATATCGCCGCTCTCAAGCACCGGACCAATCAAGGCGGAGGCCAGCGACATGGAATCGTCGCCATCTCCACCCCATCCCGAGGAATAATCGCTGTCGAAGCTGCACTCGCTTCCCTCGCTGGGAACAATCGAGCACGCCCTTTGTGCAAACGGCACTTGTCTCCGCCCGC
>QZWS01000050.1:0-33611 GCA_004114245.1 Zoopage sp. CT-All
ATGTCGGTGAAGCTGCTTTTGAATCCGCGCGTATCGCTTCCACTCGCGATGCTTCTGCTTAAGGAACGCGACGACTGGGTCCTGAGATCGCGGTGCTTTTTTCCTGGGTGCCGTGGTAGTGATGGATATAGGCTCGTCAGCTGTGGCTGCGGTAGCGACAAAGGGGTCGTCGTCGATGGCCGAGAGCACCACTTGTTCCTCGTCATTGCCCGAGTTCTCCTCTTCCTCCTCGGCATCACTAGCCACCGATCGTGTATGCCCAAATGCCCGAATACATGCATAGTCGAGCCGCCCAGCAGCGGTAGCAGCATGCCTGACCACAGACATGGTGGCAAAATCAATCTCCTCAACGTCGTCGCCGCACTCTCGCTCGTACCGCGCGCATATATCCTGCAAGGTTGAGAGGTAGCGCAATCTAGCGTGAAATCGCCGGGGGTCTTCTCGGGAGAGATGGTCGGCGGAGTCGACCGTGGGTGGCATGATGTCGATTGACGCGTTAAGGCGATGCCGGAGATGCAATCATGCCACCGGCAGCACACGTTCAAGCCAGAGAAGAGGGAGAACGAGTCGGCGAACAAGAATACAATGCAGCATTTTGCCTCTATCTCCCGAGCATCGCCATGGCCTCCCTCCGCGCGGCATCCTCCAGCAGCGCCGTATCCACCGCGGTCTCGTCCAGCTCCACGTACCGCACCACGGATCCACGCACGAAGCAGTTCTTGACAGCAATCATGTGCGGGTATCGTGCTTCGTCCTCGACGCGGATGGCGTCGAGCTTGAGGTTGAGGTACTGGTCGCAGGACTGCAGCGTGCCGTGGATGACGAGGTCGTTCTTCAGATGCAGGATGACCGGCTGGCCAACCAGGGTTTTGAAGAAGGAGTAGAAGAGCTGGATGGATGCGGGGCGTAAGCGGAAGGGATGAGCAGGGACAGGGTCGCACCATTCGGATGTCGCGGTTGAGTGGAGTCAAGCCGCGCAGAAACCGCCGCCGCGCTGAGATTGCATAAGTCAGGAGCCAAGCCTTCTCTCTCACAGCCTCTGTGGATGGCACAGCAGTGGGTCAGTGTGGAAAGGCTGGAGACTGAGAGCCTAGTATTGTTGCTGCAAACAATCTCATGCATTCAGAATGTTGAGCCCATATCTGTCGTCATTCCTGCCAACTTGGCTTACTGCTTGGATTGAACTTCTGCATGCTTAAGCTCCCTTTAACTTCTTATACTTTGCCATATACTGGTTTTTCAGTTGTTTTGCCGTATTGAGTTCGGCATCGGTAATCCTGTTTTGTCTATATTCAGTCTCTGCATCAATAGCAGATTGTGGTACTTTATAGTAACCCGCATTTTCCAATGTATGTGTTACTTCATTGCTTCTGCGTATTTCTGCCTCAACAGGGTCAATAGGCTCATCTGCTGGTGCGTCTGCTGGTGTGTCTGCAGGCTGGACCTGTGGATGTTGAGCAACATTGTGGTAAGCACTGGCATTGGCTGG
This sequence comes from Zoopage sp. CT-All, assembly GCA_004114245.1. Lineage (NCBI taxonomy): Eukaryota > Fungi > Zoopagomycota > Zoopagomycetes > Zoopagales > Zoopagaceae > Zoopage > Zoopage sp. CT-All. The sequence goes on from QZWS01000050.1 coordinate 1,490, forward strand.
GTTGGCAATGCAGGCAGCAGCAAGGATGACAAGAAGAATGGATGAGTAGTGGATGAGCATATTTCGGGTTGTTTGCTGTTATGTTGCAGAGATGTGTTGAAGATGCTTGGTGAGGCTGGTGGGGAGGAAGCGAGACTGGCAGCCCGGCCCGGTTTCTTCTTCAAATGGCTATGGTGCCACCATGTGGCATGTCTTTGGGGCTGTTGCTCAATAATTCAACTACCACTCTTTACTTGGAACCAGGAGCAGACCTAGCATGGTCAATAGTGTTAGGATGTTCAGATTCAGTTGTAGTGTATGTATATATTCAGCAGGTCTATGTGCCCATAGGAAAGGGATTTGCATTGCTCTCTCAAGAACAGAAATACAAACTGTGATATACGAATAAATACAGTTTATTTCCTTAAGCATTAATAGAACAGTAGTTGGGAAGTGGTAGAGAGAGAATGTAGAGTATTGAAATAATGAGTCCACTTTGTTCACATTCATCACAGGTGATTTGCATGATGGTAGTTATTTGCATTGAGTCATTCTTTTATTTATATGCAGTCCATGCAAACAATACTTGCACACTGCAAGCATAATACTTTCAATAGGCAATACTAGATCACCTTTGTATATTTGATGCTGCATTCAACAAACACTACACATTGAATTCTGTCTAGTATGATGCTAATTGCCTGCCGGCAGGCTTTCGGTTGGCAAAGGACCTTCCCCATTGCAGGTAGCACGGCATTTCTTCATGACGACGTGTTCGACCTCATCAAACGGCCTGTCCTTCATGGCAAACTTTATGACATCGTCGTTGGTTGGGCTAAAATTGTGCCTTCCATACCTCCGAGTCCTCCTTAGTGCGACGCCTAGCGCGCATTCGTATTCGCAGCATGCTCTCCTCCAAACCGGCAATAAGCGATAGCGTAATTTTCTGCGACAAAATATCCGCGCACTCCCATCCATCTTGGGGAAGTTCGCGATCGCAAGAGCGTGAGGGATAAAAATGTAGCTGTTGTCTGGTGGGGTTCCTGGCGCGGCCATGCCATCATTGGAGATGGAGACGGAGGCGGTGGTGTAGTTCGCAGTGGTGAAGATGGCAATAGTGGCGAGGAGAGCGTGAATGCGCATATGGTGCGGCTATGTCGTTTGTATATCGAGAAGGGTCAGGGTGATGAAAAAGAGATAGCGTGGAGTTGGGTGGTGAAAGGACTGGCAATTGTTTGCCATGCTGGGCCGGGCTATTCACAGCTTGCCCCAAAGCCATACTACCTTTTGACGGAATACTGTGTTCTCCTGTCTTTATATTCGCATGTTTCCTCCTCACTTTGCCACCTTTCTCTCCTCACCCAATCTCTTGTATAGCTGACTACTAGTCTGTGCCTCCTCTCAGTACATAGCCTTGTGAATTGCAGCTCTCACCTAATGATATCTCCCTGGCTATCTGGTATGTATATATATGTGAGCTCTTGCTGCCATCTGGCTATCCCATAGTGACAAGCTGCTTGGTAGAACAGTTTCCTTTACAACACAAAAAATAAATTGTGTTCTGCAGACTACTGTTCATCCTTGATTATGTCTATTTATGACAAATGCAATTAATCCCTTATACACTGCAAGCATAATCCTTTTCAATAAATAGTACTAGCATAGAGGCACATAAGCAAATCCAACAATTCAGCCCACCACGTAGGACTAAACCATCTTCGCATATGGACGCTGCATTCAACAAAACATTGGATATCCAACCCTGCCTAGTACGATGCTAATTACCTGTCGGTGGGCCTTTGGCTGGCAAGGCAGCTTCCCCATTGCAGGTAGCGCGGCATTTCTTCATTTCGGCGAGTTCGACCTCACTAAACGGCCTGTCCTTCATGGCGAACTTTATGGCATTATCGTTGTCTGGGGTGAAATTGTACCTCCCATAAAGCCACGTCCTCCTTAGTGCGGCACCAAGCTTGCATTCGTATTCGCAGCATACTTTCCTCCAACCCGGCACGCTATAGCGTTTTTTTTGTGACAATAGATCCGCGCTTTCTCATCCATCTTGGGGAAGTTCGCAATCGCAAGAGCGTGAGGGACAAATACGTTTTTCTCGTCTGACGGGTTTTCTGGTGGGGTTTCCGGTGAGCTTTCTGGCGCGGCCAGACCAGCATCAGAGTCGGGGATGACGGCGGAGGCGGAGTTCGCAGTGGCGAAGATGGCGACGGCAACGAGGAGGAAAGCGTGGATGCGCATGTGGTGCGGGTGCGTCGGTATGTGTAGCGAGAGAGGTTTTGCCGTCCAGGGCGGCGATGGAGAGTAGTGCGGTGGGTGATGGAGAGCTGGCACCGGTGGGCCATGTGGTAGCCCTCCAGCACGACACCATTGTTGTCGTGCCCTCATTCAGAGGGACAACAGAATGCCAATTCAAACAAACGTGTACTGCATAGCAGTTGTGCAGATTAGACTCTAGAATACCAGGCGCACTAAATTGTCCTACCGAGTGGGTTGCCACTATGGGACAGCCAGGCGGCAGTGGAGGCTCACACACATACAGGCACCAGATGGATAGAGGGGTGGCATTAAGCGGGAGGAGCAATCCAGGAGGCGGGATACTGAGAGGAGGCACAGACTAGTAATCAGCTGTGCAAGAAGTTTGGGGAGGAGAGAGAGAGGTGGTGAGGGAAACACACAAATATAAAGGCAGTGTCGCAGGAACAGAGTAGGGGTCTTTTTTCTGTTGTAAAAGGGCAACACAAGTGGCCTTCACAATACAAGTTGTTATCACGGTGAGAATTCAATCTGTATTTCCTAGAGGCTGGGGCGGGCGGGGCTCCTTCTTATACCTTGGATCCGGCACGGTTTTCCCTGGCACAGCTTGGCTATGTGTCATAGCGCGTCACACAAACGTTTAATATAAGCACTCGTTCGTTTCATGGTTGCTCGATTTGGGGAGACGCAGCGGTCGCACGAACGACTGGCTCGATTCGTGTAACCGTTTCCCGATTTGGCTCATGATTCACTTCAAAGATTGGTCCGTCCACAGCAGGATAATGTAATATTCTGTCAATAGGGTGTTTGCACAAAGTCATTCTGTTCCCATTCTGCTAGCATTCCATTAGCATTCTGTTAGCTTGGCCGCCTGCCTTATTGGAATGGCCGCTCAATTAGTGGCCATTCCGCTAACTAATGGAATAGACCGCCTTTCAACCCCCACCTCCACTTTGCTCCTACGCCCTCCTCTGCCTCTCTCATGAGTAGAACCCACGTTTTTTAGATAAAGTAAATGCTAATGTATTTGTTGATACCAATTCTGACCTCTGTGCTGTGGTGTTTGGTAGGGGTGTGGGAGATGGTGATCAGGGTGGTGGGGAGTGCTGTGGAACTCTTGCTTGTATTTGTCAGGTTTCACAATTTTCTGTTGCTTTTTATACTAAATGATGACATAATTCTTATTTCATTGCTGATGTCATCCTGATTACATCATGTGCTATAGTTGAGGTTGCCGCCAAGGACACATCTACACCTAACTTGGTTTTTCAGGGCAACAAATGCCTCAGATACCCCCAAATCTCAACCAAAGTAAAAGAATAGAGTACCAAATATGATATGCTCTTGCTGGATTGGCTTGGCACTACCAGATGCATCTTGGACTGCCGGAGAAGGTTGTCACAGAGTTCAAGTTGATAAGCGGCATAGAGGTGATGGGACAGGCATGTAATGACTAGCTCAAAAGATTGATGGATGCAGCAGAGAGGAAGATGTGCAGGGTGCTAGTGATAATGGGGATAGCAGCATCATATACCAAAGCCGAGAAGATAGCCATCCAGTTGGTGGAAGGGGCCAAGGAAGCTGCAGCAAGTCTGATATATTTTATAACATACTAACAATCTAACAGGCAACTAAGGCAGCATGTCAGTAGCAGCTGGATGATGCAGACGGCAAGGTGGAGTGGGTTGCAGATGTTGGCTGCAAACAATCTGTAAATCAAATAGCAATGCACTCTAATGCTGTAACAGTCTCTTTTCTCCTGGTCTTGTCAACACCAGTGTTGACCCTAATACACCTAATTACCCCTGCACCTCCTCTCTGCCTCCTCTCCTCCCTACCTCTCCCTCCTGGTTATCCTCCCCGTCAAGCCGGTCATCACAAATGCTGCTATTTGATACCTTAATAGCTACCAGCACTAGCGGGTAGATGGTGTGGAGGAAACCAAAGCATCACCAAGACATTGTGGCAGCCAAGGAGTAGGGGATGGCCGATTAAAAACTTACTGCAGCATAGGTGAAGGATACATTTTGACAAGGGGACAACAAGCAGTTTGCAAGTGGAGAAGGGCGCAGTATTCTTCCTTGGCAGCCGCAGACAGTAGAAGCAAAGTGGAGGCATTGGGGGTGCAAAGGCGAGGTGACAGTGATGGCATCTGGGGTGGGGAGGTGGGAAGTGGAGCTAACAGAATGGGAGTATTGGAATGCACTTGCACAAACTCTTTTGAGCCATTCCGGTTCCATTCCAATAAGCTATCAGAATGGGAATGGAATGGGAATGGAATGACTTTGCACAAACACCCTAATGGGCAGCCAGGCTTTGGGGCAAGCAAGTTGAACTCCATAAGCAGCCCAGCATGACAATACCATCATCCATGGCTGACTGGAGGTACCAAGGAAGAAGGGCAAGGGCAACAGATCTGAGCAGAACAAACTCTTGCAGGCCAAATCTGAGGATGTCACAGAGACTCTACTTGAGGCACAGGTAGCAGGCACACCAATGCCAATCGAGACGGAGCAAAGCTACAGTTCAGCCCACCAAGTAGGACTAAATCATTTTCGCATATGGACGCTGCATTCAACAAAACATTGGATATCCAATCCTGCCTAGTACGATGCTAATTACCTGTCGGCGGGCCTTTGGCTGGCAAGGCAGCTTCCTCATTGCAGGTAGCACGGCATTTCTTCATTTCGGCGAGTTCGACCTCACTAAACGGCTTGTCCTTCATGGCGAACTTTATGGCATCATCGTTCGTTGGGCTAAAATTGCTCCTCTCATAACGCCACTTCCTCCTTAGTGCGACACCAAGCTTGCATTCGTATTTGCAGCAGCTTTCCCTCAACAGCCATACAAGATTACGCTTTGGCTTGTGACAAAAGATCCGCGCTTTCTCATCCATCATAGGGAAGTGCGCCTTCGCAAGAGCGTGAGGGACAAAAACGTCTTTCTTGTCTGACGGGTTTTCCGGTGGGGTTTCCGGTGAGCTTTCTGGCGCGGCCAGACCATCATCAGAGTCGGGGGTGACGGCGGAGGCGGAGTTCGCAGTGGCGAAGATGGCGACGGCAACGAGGAGGAGAGCGTGGATGCGCATGTGGTGCGGGTGCGTCGGTATGTGTAGCGAGAGAGGTTTTGCCGTCCAGGGCGGTGATAGAGAGTGGTGCGGTGGGTGGAGAAGGCTGGCACCGGTTGGCCACGTGGTTGCCATTGAGCCGCGTAAACTGTTGTCGGACAGAAGGCTCGGTCTGTTCGGGTGCCGTCTTGGCATATGCTGACTCAGAATCAAGCTTTTAAAGAGGCACAGTGACAGCACCATCACGTGGACATGTGCACCATGGCAGCGTTGGACCCTATGGAGTTACACTATATTTTCATACCCATGCTACACGCTGGCCTCGGTCGGAGCTGGGTCTAGCCGTCCGCCCATTGCCGCAAACTCCAAGGCACTGGCCTCGGTCGGCGTTAGTGGCAGCTCGCGCTCCGTGACGGTACTCTTCGTGCTGTCCCTCCTCCCAATCGTATCCCCATCTTCACTGGCACTCCAGGACAGCGTGTACCGGACTCTGTCGACAGCGATCAAGTACTCACCGTCGTCGCCGGGCGGAAGCATGAGCGAGGTAGGCGAGGCCAGTGCCTGACCCGCATCCTCGCTTTCACTTCTATTGCTGGTGGGCGTGGGCGGCAGTGGTTCGTCGGTCACGATGACAGAGCGGTGGAACCCGATCGGGCCTCGGTCGCATGCGCCACAGGAGAGATACCGTATAACGACGAGCTCCTTCGGCGACCACACACTGGCGCCGTCGCTGTTGCTGGACGACGACAGGTGTCGGATGGACTGAATAATGGGCTTGGAAACGCTAATGTTGTCAAATGCCATGTGGGATGACACCATCCAAAAGTCCGCCGATGGCACATCGCTATTCGGAGTCGTTGTCGCCGAGTCGGAGAAATCCGCGGCGTCCACAGCGGCATCCACAGCGGCATCCACAGCGGCATCCACAGCGGCATCTACAGCGGCGATGGATCGCGGCCGGTACTGCTCAAGATTGAACACAGAGCCCGCCGGCGAAGCTGTATGTGACTCCACTCCTGCTGCATCCTCGCCAGCCACCGCCGCATCGCCGACCCGCCGCTTCAATGGCCCGGGATCGCGCTGGACCAGCTCGGCGGCCTCCACGGGCAGCACACTCGAGAAGCAGCCGTCGTGCACGCAGCACAGCGCGTGCACGTTTGCACCGACGGGAGACGCGAGCGTGTAGGGCAGTGTTTCGAGCAGTTCGGCGAGGGTGACGCGCGGCGGCGCATCCTTGGTCTGCTCTGCGCCCATGCTGTCGAGATTGAGCACGTGTCTGGTGTGGGAGCGACGATGGATATGGCCAGCCCCGCCGACGTCCTCGGCTCTATTCTGCCCGACGGCATCATTCTCCCTGGTTTAAATGAATTAACAATTGAACTGCAGACGCCTCACTGGAAAGCCTTGACGCTTTGGTGCGCGATTTTGAGGACCAGTTGGCATCCATCTCCGGCGAGAAGCGTGCACTCCTCCGGCACCAGGCCGACACGCAGGGTACCGCGCTCGAAGCTATGCATGTCCTCGAAACGGAACTTTCCGTATGTATACTGCCTACACCAAGCAAATAGCCAGCACCCGCTGTAGGAACTGGTGGCGGATTTGGACACCACCCAGCAGGAGATGATCACTGCCGAGGCTGCCATTGCCCAGCTCACCGCCACCCTCGGCCCACTGGACACCGCTAAACGGAATGTGGTTGCGGCCATGACGTGGGTCAAGCGCGCGCAGATGTTGAGTATGCGTACACGTCGCTATGCATCCGTTCTCTTATTCGGCCATTCCAGACTCTGCCGTGACGCAACTCGAGGTCTGCATTCAGTCCCGCCGGTTCATTCAAGCCGCCGGCTACATGGAAGCCATCCAAGGCCTATGCGAGTATTTTGATGCCGCAAAAGGCGTGGCCGATATCAAGGAAATATTCAACACCGTAGAAATGCGTCGGCTTGAGTTTCAAGGCGCTCTGCGCGACGTGGTGTCGTCCGGCTTCAAAGACGATGGAACTGTGGGGGATGACACAGCGCTCGTGAAAAGCGCAATGGTTGCATCGGAATCCCTCGGGCCCGCATTCCAGTAACCCTCGCTCCGTCTCCCGTTGCTTGATGCTCACTGTCGTAGCGATGAAGTAATTCGACTCTACACAGACAATCAGCTATCCGTGTATCATACAGCGTTCTTCCAGCCCGACGGGGATGCTTCGACATCCTCGCCCCCGGGCGCTGCAGCAGATCTGGACTCTGCTGGGAAACGGTACCTCTGGCTCAAGCGTTGGATCATTCGTTTCAACGATGCCTCGCAGCCCAGCAGTCATGCAGAGTTGTTTCCCGAAAGATGGGAAATGGCTAGACGTATGACGGAGGCCTTCACTGGCGACATGCGCGTATTTCTGGGCGACGTGCTTCGTAGGTCTGGCCGAGATGAGGTTTCGCACACCCTTCGGGCACTTAACCTCACCCTTGAGTTTGAAAATTACTTGGACCGGGCATTCAAGGTAGTTTATAGTCAGGGCAAAGTGTGGCCTAATAGGTGTTTCAGGTCTCTCCCGACTTTAGCTTTGCCGGAGCGATATCACACGGCTTTGAGCCATTCTTGACATCATACATAGAAAGCAAAGACAGGTGCATCCATTTTGCCTGGTTTCATCGATCATTTATGCTTCACAGAGCGCTTTCGGAGATGATCCATAACTACCAGAAGCGTTCACTACTCATGGATGCCGAACAACACGACGTGCTTTCGTCCAGCGTTGACTTATTCTACTTCTATCGCGAGACGATCCAGCAGGCCAGCAAGCTGAGTTCCGGCCGCTCGTTTCTCCAGCTCGCCAGCGTGCTTGCCCGCAAGCTAGATATGTATGCCGAGAAGATCCTGTCCCTTAGAGCTACAAAGTAGAGCGGTCTCAACGCATTTTCGCTTATTTATACTACCCAGGACAGAGACCAAGGCTGCAGTCGAGGCTAGAATCCGAGAAGCTTGTGTGGTGGTCAACACCGCTGATTACTGCGTGGTCACGATCGGACAGGTACTGTAGCTCTACAGTTCCTTGCCTGTGCGGCTGACATGTGTGCTAGCTTGAGGAAAAGATCGTAGAGCATCTCGATGCGGACCTGCGCGAAGAGTTCTCCATGAACGATACGCAAGAGAATATGATGAAGTTGATATCGCAGTGCATTGCCGAGCTCGGCAGAGTCATGGTCAATCAATGCGACGGTGTCTTTTCGACCTTTGTGCGTGGTGACTGGATGCGCACGAGTACGGAGCTGCGTCCTATTGACAGCGAAGCACTCACCGGCCGACTGCGACCGTTGTTTGAACAGGCATCTGCACTGCTTAGTCAATCGAGGTACTATCGGTTGTTCTGTGATCGGTTCGCGGAGTGAGTCCGTATAGCATTCTTACCATTTACCTGACATCTCTGGGTAGAATGTTTCTCGAAGAGTTAAATTCGACTATGCAGCGAGTCCGCAGCTACACCGCAGATGCTGCCAACAAGGTACCGAGTTGCTTTGCCAGTCGACAGCCTCACTCATTGCACAGCTCGAGGTGGATCTGGATAAGCTCCGCGTTGTGCTCACTTCGCTTCCCAGAACTGACGCAGAGTCCAAGGCGTCGCTGGGGGTATATGGCAAGATCATCGACCAGGGCTTTGCCAAGGTGGTTGTATTTCTGCGTCTTGTTGCTACGCCGTACACGGATGCACAGCGGTGGATGGAGGTGTATGGTGCAGCAGAGGGCATGTCGGGGGAGGTGGCAGCCTATCAGCGTGTCCTGGAACTCAAGGTAGGCAGACAGTATCCCCGTTTCTTGAAACCATTGTATACGAAGACTTGTCGAATAGGGATTAAAGGCAGTGGAGGTGCAGCGGGCAGTGAAACTGTATCAGCAATCGAAAGGCATTTGAAGACTATTTGCGGGCCCTGGCCCGTTTTGCAGATGCAAACGAATCGAGTACCTCCCAAAATTCTGCGACCGCTGCCATATCCGTGTGCCTCTTATACTGATGAATCTGTCAGCCACTCGTCAGCAAAAATACACGCAGCAAGACGACAGAGTACGTTGAGAGTGTGCACATTCCAGTTCCTGACCGCATCCTTGGGCGCCTCCTCCGTAAACTTGATATAAAACCCTTTAACTAGGGAAAATGAGTAGGGTTAGAAGTGGAACGGCGATTTGTACCATTCTGAAACAGGGCCACCTCGTTATCCCAGGGGAAATCCCTAAATTGCCACTTGGCGCCAATCACAATGACAGCTACGACGCGATCCCAATCACTCGCACGTAAACGATCAGGCGAATCGGTCACGTCATATGCCTGTGTCGTCCCAGATGCAGAGCTACGGTGAATGGAGACGAGAGAGGCACGGGCTTGCGGAATAACGTTGGCATCCGAAGGCACGAAGCGTTGATTTAGGAGAAAATCTTTGATGTTTAGAATATTGATGGGTGCGGAAGAGACAGCGGGAACGATGATGATGGGATTGCCGACCGGTTCTACAGCGACCAGTCAATATGGTCGCAATGCTAATGGCGCGAGACGCACCCGTTCGCTGACGCTTGCGATCCGTCGAAGCAATGCGCCCGGCCCCTTTCTTGGCAGCCGATGCTCCTGGTGCATCGGCACCACCAGACGGCGTTGTCAATCGCGATGCAACTTCACGGAGGGCATCCTGTCCGATTCTCCGTATCTGCTCGAACGACTAGTTGATAGACAACCACGCAAAACTCAAGTTAGCTAATCGACATGGAACCACATTTCACACACCTTGGAGCACATAATAGGGGCATTGCGCAGATGCATGCCGAGGATATCCCTCGATTGCAGCTCGGCAACGAAAGCGACCTCGTCAGCATCCAAAACCAGCCCTGCACCTGCAGACAGCGAAGACGCGCTTAGATCTTTTGGTACTTCCCCGTCGCCCAAACCTGCATCGGTGCTCGATAGGATCTCCTTAACGGCCTTGCGATCGCCCATGGGAATGAACTTAATGCCGGCAGCCATGGCGCTCTTGATATACGCCGCGTTGGTGGTGCCACCATCCCGTATAAAATGCGCCACTACGTCGATAGTGTATGGCTCATTCGTGGCTGACTTGACTAGTTCGGGGACGGGGGTGGTGCGCGGGATGCATGCGGATGCCAGCGTGAGACGGACATGGGTTGCTGCCTGGATAGTCTCCGCCGCGGCGAATGCGTCCGAGAAGGTGAGGAATGCGACGTCGGCCGGAGCAAGATACGCGGCGCGGAGGAGTGGAAGGAGCGGGGCGGCGATCTGTGCATCTGCCGACATGGCTGAGTGACGAAATGGTGACTGCGCAAACGTCTCATATGGGGCCCGTCCGTCGACTGGTCACGCTTGCGTTGCTGTACCGCGTCGCGCTGTATGCCGTCGCGTTGCTTACGCGTCTCGTTGTCGGAGAATTCGATTCGTCGGTGACGCTCGTCAACGGATCTGCCGGGGCGTCGCTTCCGCTCTGGCTGGACGTCTTTGTGCGATGGGACGCCGTCTACTTCGTGCACATTGCCTTTCATGGACAGTATATATATGAACAGCAAACGGCCTTCTTTCCATTGTTCCCCATGGGCATGCGAGGCCTTGGCAGTGCGATATCGTGAGTGTTTTACTCTGTATCTATGGAGCTGATGTCATGGTCAGGGCATGTACTGGAGTGGAGTGGACGACTGCGATTGTTCTCGCCGGCATCAGCGTATCTCTCGTCTCGCACGTTCTCTCTGTAGTCGTTCTATTCAAGTAGTGTTACCCTCTTTTTCTTCTATTTCTGACGGAACCCTCTCACCAGGCTGACCCAAGAATTGCTGACCTCGCATTGCCCCTCGCAAGCGACTGGCTTTGCCATAATCACTGCTATTGCGTATATCCTCTCTCCTGCCGGCGTGTTTCTCTCCTCCGTCTACACCGAATCTATTTTTTCTCTGCTAGTATTCTCCGGTATGCTGTTTTGGGTGCGTCGACGCACAGCGATGGCTGCATTGATGTGGGCCGTCGCCACTTGTGTACGCTCCAATGGTTTGGCATGTGCCGGATTCTTTGCATTCGATGTCCTAACGGAAGCATCGTCGAAGCGTCCAGCAGTAAGCCATCAATCGATTTGTGGGTGACCTAGATGCTCAATAGAAGTCTATATGGATTTTGCTGACGCGAATTGTTGCGGCAGCGCTAACACTGGCCCCGTTCATTGCCTTCCAATATTACGGCTACTCTGTCTTTTGCCTTAACGACGTGCCAAGACCATGGTGCGATTCAACACTGCCGTTATTATACAGCTACGTCCAGAAACAGTACTGGAACTCTGGATTTTTGCTCTATTTCGAAGCCAAGCAGATTCCGAATTTCATTATTGCTGCCCCCATTCTGCTCCTGTCATTTGGTGCAGTATGGCGCTATGCTCGTCTGGACATACAGCGATTTACGCTACTGCGGCGGCCGTCACCGTCTCCCGGCGAGCAGAAACGACGTGGCCTGTATGATACCGATACCTTACTCCCCTTCATCCACCTCGCCGCCTTTATGGCATTGTTTGCGCTCACCAGCATGCACGTTCAGGTTGCAATACGCTTTTTGACCTCCTCCCCAGCCCTCTACTGGTTTGTCGCCCACCTGTGGTGTGAAAAGGCCAAAGCTGAGTCGCCGGGAATGGATTGGGGGAGGGTCGTTTTGGGGTATAGTGTAATCTGGTCGGTAGTGGGTGCTTCACTTTTTGCTGCATTCATGCCCCCGGCATAGTAGTGATGCAGTCACCTTATTTAAATTTAGACATCTCCTTTTCATAATCATACCCGTGAAGTGGACTTGAAGGCATCCCAAAGCTGAATACCACTCGCAGCATTGTGTCTCGCAATAGACACAAAAGCGGCGAGGACATGGTGTTCATGCGTCCCATCCTGCGACTCCAGCCCAGCAGCTCCTTTGTGCGCGCGTGCCTCAATGCCTCGTACAGATCGAGACTGGCCGCTGGACTCAATTCGCTACGGGAGAGTGCCATGGCGAGGACTCCAGCATCCTCGAGCGATATTCCAGCACCCTGACCAAGATGCGGCCCGATGGGGTGCGCAGCATCGCCAGCAAGAGTGATACGGCCGCGGCGCCAGGTCGGCAATGGTTCACGGTCAAACACGCCGATGGTAATGATCCGGTGCGATGCCCGCATAAGGTCACCATAGAGATTCGGACCATCCACATCCCAGCCAGAAGAGGTCAGGTGCTCCACTAGAACATTTGCAGTGGCGCCAACATCAGGAACTTCGCCCCACGCGATGGGTGCCTCTGCTTGCCGCCTGGCCGCAAACCACATTACATTGCCGTCCGTGGATATTTGATATGTGCCGAGTTGGTTGCCCAGTCGATCCGATGTCAATGCTGTCATGCCATCATATCTTTCGAGGAACTCTTGCTTGCGGGCGAGGTTGTCGATATTCAGGACGCCTAGGTGCGCCGCAATGCCTGCGAAGCGCGGTTCAACTGGCCCCCAAAGCGCAGTACGCACTGCTGAGTGCAATCCGTCTGCTCCCACGACGATATCCGCATGGCCTTCGCTCGTTCCATCCTCGAATGCAATCACAGGCTTGTCAGAGTCTACGTTGGCAAGGCCCGTGAGACGCTTCCCCAAATGCACCTCGCACCCAGCCTTGCGACATTCATCGAGAAGAACCGTCTGCAGCGCATGTCTTCGAACACCGGTAAACTCGAATCCAAACTTTTGCAAAGAATTGACGTCCTTGAGCGCCACCAGCGGCTTGGCCTTGTCATGCCGAAGGATGCACATGCCATGCATTCGCCTCCCTTCCTCCTGTATCCGACGCAGCGCGCCAGGAGCGTAATAGTTGAGCGATCGGAGCCCGTTGGGGGCCAGCATGATTCCGCCGCCCACGTCACGGATTTCCCGCGCTGATTCATAGATGACGGGCGTGCAGGACGGGAGATAGTGTTTGAGCGCCAGTGCGCACGCTGCACCTGCCGGGCCGCCGCCCACAATCGCTATGCGTTTAACTGCAGAGCCCATGGCGAGTCGGATTAAATGCTGCGGTCAATATGGAAAAGGTGGTAAGCGGCTCGCTGGGAAAAAAGGAGGCGCCGCTACGCGTTTTGTCATGACACAAACATCCGTCGCATCGCATCCCCGCGTTCCACGCATCTCCACTGCAAGTATGCCAAACTCACAGGCTGCGAATGAGCCGGCAAATATTCCAACTCCGGCACGGCGTCGTCCACGATTGGTTATCAACGAGATGCGTCTGCACAATTTCAAGTCGTATGCCGGCTTGCAAATCATTGGTCCGTTCCACAAGGTACCGTATTTACCCACTGTCCATGCGCTAAATGCCGCTGCGGTAGTCCTTTTCTGCGGTGGTAGGGCCGAACGGCTCTGGCAAATCGAACGTCATCGACGCTATGCTTTTCGTATTTGGCTTTCGGGCCAACAAGATGCGCCAGGGCAAGCTGTCAGAGCTGATTCATGCATCACAGGGAATGGACGACTTGGATTCGTGCTACGTGGAGCTGCACTTCCGCGAGATTATCGACCTGGTGCGCGGGTCTGGTCGTCTCGGCACATTCAGCTAATCGCTTCCATTTGCAGGAGAATGGCGGGCTCGAGATCGTGCCGGACTCTGACCTTGTCATTAAGCGCATCGCAACGCGTAGCAATCAGTCACGATACACCATCAATGAAACGACAAGCACGTACACTGAAGTTACAACGCTGTTGAAATCCCGCGGCATTGATCTTGACCACAAACGATTTCTCATTCTCCAGGGCGAGGTTGAGTCGATTTCGCAAATGAAGCCCAAGGCACCGTCCGAGCACGAGGACGGCCTTCTCGAATACCTCGAGGACATCATCGGAACGAGTCAGTACAAGCAGCCGCTGGACGAAAAGAGCACCGAGTTGGACGAGCTGAACACGACCCGGCTAGAGAAGCTCAACCGTGTCAAGCTCGTCGAAAAGGAGAAAAATGCGCTGGAGGATGGAAAGCAAGAGGCAGAAGCCTTCCTTCGGTCCGAGAACGATCTTGTGTTGCTCAAGAGCCAGCTGTTTCAGCGCCAGTTGGTCGACTATCGGCGCGAGACTGCAATGGCCGAGAAGGAAGTGATTGGGCTTGAAGCCAAGATGGCAGCCGAAGCTGAAAAGCATCGGTCGGAACTTGAGCAGGCTACTGCGTTGCGCAAGGACTGCGATTTTGCAGAGAAAGAATTCAAGGTGCAGTTCGGCCATCCACTAATGATCATGGATCCTGACGGTACAATAGAAACTCCAGCAGCTGTCTGAAAAGGCCAGCGAGGTGTATCGTAAATTCGAGCGCGAAGAAGTATTCCACGCCTTCATGCAGCTGTCGTCTGACCATTTGCAAGGTTCAACTGCAGGAGAAATACAAGCACGCCAAGGCAAAGGATTCGAAATTGCAGAAGGCGATCGCAAATGTTAAAGTGCATTCAATTATCGGCCCATATAACAGTGTCGTAGGACAAGCACGCCTTGGCAGAAAACACCTATACCATTGAGAATCTTACAAAGGACATAGCTCGTACTGAAGAAGAGGCAGACAAGCTGGCTTTGGACGTGGAAAAGGAAGAGGCCCAGCTCGCAAAAATATCAGAATCTCTCAAAGGTAAAGCGCAGCCTTCAGCGGCAAGGCTAACGGGTTAACCAGGCAAAACCGCTGGAATCGCGGCACAGGTGGAGGCGAAGCAGAAAGAGCTATCTCCGCATCTGTCCAAGCTGAACGAAGCTCGATCAGCACTTCAACTGCTTCAGCAGCAGAGGAATATCGCCAATGAACAGGTCGAAGGCGTGGCCAAAAATGTCGAACAGGCCAAAAATGACCTCCTGGCGCTGAAGAGCGATCTCAAAGTAAAGGTGGGTCACTGTGCTTATCTTGCTGTTGTCCGACTCGTGGTGGGATCAGAGGGAAAATATTGCAAATTTGAAGGCCGAGAAGAAAAAGGCCGAACAGCGCGAATCCAGTCTTGTCGCCGAAATAGAGGTAAACAGGCTTGCTTTAGGCAGTCTGACGAAGAGGTTAGACTGTTCGCGGAAGCCAAGCCACCGCCAGGGCATCTGTTGGCGCAAAGCGGGGCAAGGTGGATGAGGCGACATCGACCATGGCTTCGTCTCAGAACCGCAGCTCAGTGCTTGATCAGCTATTGAAGCTTCGCGATTCTGGCCGAATACGTGGCATTTATGCAAGCCCAAGCCGTTGTCAGCATGCTGCTGAGCATTGTATAGGATCGTCTTGGCAACCTTGGGGTCATAGATGATAGGTACGATGTCGCTGTGACCACGGCCTGTTCAGCACTGAACCACATTGTTGTCGACACTGTCAAAACAGGCCAAGAGTGCCTCGAGTATTTGCGACGCAATAATGTTGGCCGGGCTGTCCTAATCTGCCTCGATCAGCTTCCCAAGTTCAACACGGAGCGCAAGAAAACCCCCGACGGAGTGCCGCGACTTTTTGACCTCGTTCGCCCGAAAGACGCCAAGTTTGTCTCTGCTTTCTATCATGGTCTGCGGGATACACTTGTGGCCAATGATCTGGACCAGGCGAACACCATTGCCTATGGCCAAACTCGTTGGCGCGTGGTAACGTTGAAAGGCGAGCTCATTGAAATGACGGGTACCATGTCTGGCGGTGGAAGTCGTCCACTTACAGGCGGCATGAGTTCCAAATTTACTGAAGAGTATCGCCCGGAGCAGGTCGAGCACATGCGACGTGAGCTTGGCCAAAGCGAAGAACAACTGGCGGAGATCGACTCTAGTCTGCAGGCCAAGCAGCAGGAACTGGAAGCGATCCGCCAACGCCTGCCCAGTTTCGACTTTGAAACTCGCAAGCTACAACTCGATGTCGAATCCATGGCAAAGCAGATACCGGTCATGGAGCAGCGCGTCCTTGAGCTCGCAGAATCCGCCAATGATAATGCCGCCACGCTTAAGAATATCGAAAGGCTCGACAGGGACATTCAAAAGTCTGAAAGCGAGCTGGACAAGCTTCAAGCCAAAGCAACTGCCATTGAGGATGCGGTGAAGGTTCTGCAGGATAAGATCCTTGAAGCCGGAGGTATTCAGCTTCGCGCGCAGACGGCGCAAGTCGATCTTGTAAAAGAACGGCTGGTAGCTGCGCGTGAGCGGGGGATCCAAGCTGACGTTGCACGAAAGAGCGCGACTCGCGATGACGCCAAGCTAAAGCGCAGTATCGCTACGCACGAGCAGAATTTGGAAAAAGCAGCGTCGGAGATGAAAATCTTTCAGGATGAGCTTGCCTCGCTGCTCACTGTCGCGGAAAAGGCCAGGAAAGAGAGCGAGCAGGCCATAGAGGCATTTGAGTCGATTGGTGGTCAATATACTGATCCGCTGTATGCTGTAGATTATGAGCTCGAAGCAAGAGGAGCTCGACGATGCCAAAGCGCGCCTTGCCGAACTAGAGACGGATCTTCGTGCTGTGCGACTTGCAGAGGCAAGCGAATCAGGCATTGCACTCCATGCCAACGTTCATTCATAGACGGAGCACAAAAACCGGCTCAAGGCTTTGAAGGAGGTTCTCGGTGGATTCAAGGGACATGTAAATAGCGTTCAAAGCCAGCTTGGAAAGCTAAGGCTCCACGATCTGAGGGAAACGGAGGACGACGAGGAGCCGGGAATTCCAGAGCTGACGGATGACGAGGCATTGGCGCTTAGCAAATCCGAAGTTAAAGCCAAGATACTCGAACTCGAGAGTGAGCTCGCGTCAAACGCTGCTCTGGCTAATGCTCGGATATAGAGCACCTCAAGGACGCCAAGCCGAACTTGAGCGTTCTCGCCGAGTATCGCAAGCGCCACGACGAGTACCTGGAGCGCATCGCCGATATGAACAAGATAACGGCCGAGCGCGATCAGATGAAAGACGCGTTTGACGAGCTCAAGCAGCGTCGACTGACCGAATTCATGATCGGGTTCCGCGAAATCAGCTACAAGCTCAAGGAAATGTACCAGATGATCACGCTTGGTGGCAACGCGGAGCTGGAGCTGGTAGACAGCTTGGACCCGTTTGCCGAGGGTATTATCTTTAGTGTGATGCCGCCACGCAAGAGCTGGAAGAACATTGCCAATCTCAGTGGCGGGGAGAAGACGCTCAGCTCGCTCGCCTTGGTGTTTGCCCTGCATCACTACAAGCCGACCCCGCTGTACGTGATGGACGAGATCGACGCGGCGCTGGACTTCCGCAATGTCTCGATCGTGGCGAACTACATCAAGGAGCGCACGCAGGATGCCCAATTTGTGATCATCAGCCTGCGCAACAATATGTTTGAGCTGGCCGACCGGCTGGTGGGGATATACAAGACGCACAATCGGACGAAGAGCATTGCCATCGACCCGGCCGCAGTGTCCATGGCTTCGGGGCTGGATGGCTAGTCTAGTGGCACTGGCCGAATGTTTGAACTCAGTGCATCGCCGCGTGGTTGTTCTGCAAAAACACCACATCACCACGCCCCCGCGGCTCCATCCCCCTTGACGACCGGAATCTAACACGCACGCGCTGCAGCATCGCGATTATGCCCACGACAGTGACTAACGAAAGCATGACGGTGGACGACGGCGGGGTCTTGCAGCGCAGACGGCAGCGGCCGTTCATTGTGGCCAGCGCCACCACCGCCTTGATGCTCCTCCTCGCCACGACCCTGCATTTGATCAGCGCGGCTCCAATGCCCACAATTCTGCCATCGCCATTGTCATCCAGGCTTCCCGAGGCCCTTTTCCTGACCGCAGCTCCGCATTTTCAGCCCGCCGCCACGTACCTTTCGTCGCACGCCGATGCAATCGACTCTTCCGAAGACAGCAACACCAAGGTATCCATCACAAGGTCGGCGAGTTCCAAAAACGGTGTGATGGGGCACGACAAATGGACGTGGAGGACGGTGATGCTCGAGTCCATGAGTCGGAAGAAGACGAGAGTGGCCAGGGCAGTGCCACGGTGGCAGAATCTGTCCGAGGACGGCGCAAACGGCACAAACGGTAGCGTTTTCACGGTCTGGAATCACGGCTACAACAGCACCAATGCGACGATGACGACGAGTGGTGGGCAGGACTGGCTGGATATGTAGTATCGGTAGCAATTGGCATCGCAAGTGCGCATTCTTTGCTGCACATGGTCACGTCGTTGGTGCTGCCTGGTGGCTGTTGCGTGTTACGATTCTCATTTCATGGTAATGATATAGACTGTTTGTATTCGGCATATGGCCCGGTTCAATGGCCCGGGTCCATGGCCCTTGACGATGGATACGATGCACATAGACAGCGTTCATGAACAGAGTACACGCTTCATGCTGACGCACTGGCCGCCTCGGGGACCTTGAGACTCTGTGGCTGCACAGCAGCGCCGGACGCCCTGCCACCAACGTCATACCTCTTGACAATATTCGCTGCATGCGGATGCTCTGCCTCGGGGAATATCAGCAGCCGCGCCAGCCGCCTCTCCCTCAGCCTATTCTTGGGCAGCATGCCGCTTACGGCCTTGCGCAGAATCTCCTCCGGCGTGCGCTCCATCATGCGCTCGAAGGGAACCTCCTTGAAGCCGCCGGGGTAGCCCGAGTGCGAGCGGTACAGCTTCTGGAATCGCTTCTGGCCCGACACGTGGATGTGCCGGCAGTTTGTCGCGACGATGTAGTCGCCCATGTCGGCGGCCGAATCAAAGTGCGGCTTGTGCTTGCCGAGCAGGACGGTGGCGATGCGCGATGCGACGCGGCCCAGGGTGCGCCCGCGGAGATCAACGTGGTGCCAGAGCCGTGCGTATGAAAGCGCATGCTATGGAGCGATGAATGCGCGGGCGGGATGGATCAGCGGCGGCATACATTCCCGACGGCTTGCGACATTGCGGCAGGCAAGCGACGGGCGCATTTGCTCAGCCCACCGCTGCCGCGTGGCCAACCGCGGTGCTCCCCTGTGCATACGTCGCTGTAGCCATGCTATCCTGCACGATTGCGCGATGGTCATAGTCTGACACGTCATCGTTGGTGTGTGGGTGCGGGCGGGTGCGCTCTTGCTGCCTGGCGAGGGGGGCACGTGCCAGGGCGTCTGACAGCTGCATACCCGTTGTCCACGATGGTTGCAACGTCCAATGGATGATGTGGCACGTGATTGGTGCGCAAGGTGTGTGGCCGTGCTGGCCGTCCATCCGTGACGGGGGCAGTCTCCAGACTTTGCTCGGCTCCCACGACCTCGTTGCCATGGCCTGGCGCTGCTCTGGTACGTCGCCCTCCCCATCTGCTGCACCGCCACACCGGTGTGCTCATTGCCCGCCTGCCTTTTCTGTCTCCAGCATCGACAAACCGCGACCTCGTCGCAAACCTCGCCGCCGCGAGCATCCTCGCCTCGCCGACCTCCGCCGCCGCCCTCGCCATGCTTGCCGTCGACCGCGCCCACTTTGCTCCTCGCAGCCCGTACTCCGACAGCCCGCAATCCATTGGGTACGGCGCGACGATTTCTGCGCCGCACATGCACGCGTACGCCCTCGAGCACCTCTCTCCATTCCTGGATGCGACACAGGCGCCCAGGGTGCTGGATGTTGGCAGCGGGAGCGGATTCCTCACTGCCTGCTTCGCCCACATGATTGGTGGCCGTGGCCGCGTGGTCGGCATCGAGCATGTCGAGGCGCTGGCGCAGCGCGCGGGAGAATCAATCCGCGAGGCCGGCCTTCAGGACTGGATCGACACCAGCCGCGTCGTTCTCGTCACAGGAGACGGTCGCAGGGGCTATCCAACCGAGGCGCCATACGATGCCATTCACGTCGGCGCGGCTGCACCAGAAACCCCCCAAATGCTGTTGGATCAGTTGCGCGCGCCAGGCTGTATGTTCATTCCCGTTGGGGAAAGGAAGGGCTGTCAGGCAGTGTACAAGTATGTCAAGAAGGCTGATGGAAGCGTTTCCAAAATACTGCTGTTCAGTGTTCAGGTGGGCTCGGTGTTTTGGCTTGCTGTGCTGACGCTAGGGCGCTAGTATGTTCCGCTCACCGATCTTGACAAACAGGTCAATGGGGAATCGTAGCGCCGAAGCGCCGGGCCCCACTCTCGCTCTTCTGTTGATACCTGGCACCTTGCAATGTACAGATCGATTTGCTCATCAGAGACTCCCCCGGGCGACGATGAGCCGCGCAATACAGGCAAACATGCGAGATGTACCGTATCTGATTCCATAAACACCCATGCCAGTACCACTTCCTTTACTCGCGCGCAAGTCTAGGCATTCTGACCAGCGATACGTTGTTGACCAGCCTCTTGCTACGCAATCCCATTGCCGGGGCATTAGCCAACCACCATCCTCAACACAGCGCGCACATACCATCTCTCCCTGCTTGCCGTTCTCCCACTTGGCAAACTTGAGTCCCTGCTCGTCGCGGCGCTGCGCAACCAGCCGGGCATCCTCCTTCAGTGAATTGCGGACCGCGCGTGCGCAGATCTGCGAGTACTGCAGGTATCTAATCCAGCCTCGTCGTCAGCGGCATGCATGGCTTCCGCGCACAAGTACGAGATTTTAGCGGTGCGCCAGGAGAAGGCCATTGCGAAGATGCTGCTGGATGTTGCGCTGCAAGTAAAGGCAGAAAAAGGCCAGTGGCCGGTTCTCGCGCATCGCCATCCTCTCCCGCGAAGAGCATGGCCAAGAAGGACGCCCGACGGGCTTCAAGCGCCTCAGCAACCCAGTCCCAGGCGGTGCTCTCATCGTCGGACTCCGCCGTGGGCGCGAAAGCTGCTGCATCGGCCCCATCAGGCTCAGTCCTCGGCGCTCTCTGGTCGAGCTACTCTGCCAGCACCTCGCAACGGCTGCGCATGATCGATGCATATCTCGCCTTTACAATGCTCACCGGCGTTCTTCAGTTCGCGTACTTGTGTATTGTGGGTGCATACCCATACAACGCATTCTTGGCCGGGTTTGGCTCCTCCGTGGGCAGTTTCGTGCTCGCCGCCGTGCTGCGCATCCAATCCAATACCCAGAATCGCGAGTTTGCCCGCGTTGGAATATCGCCCGAAAGGTTTGCTATATTGTCGCTCTATCATACGTCTGCGGCTGACATGCTTGTGTAGGGCGTTCGCAGACTTTGTATTCTGCAGCATCGTTCTCCACCTCGCCGTTTGGACATTCATGGGATAATTCATGTACCCGCAAATGAAATCCGATTGATTACAAGGCAGCTATGCTTCATTGATGTTTAGGACTTGATTTTCTTCACTGGCGCTGAGCCTTTGCTGCTCACGTCGAATCCTGCCGCGACTTTTCGCTTGACCTATCAAACGTAGTTAATAACCACAGCATTCACAAAGACAACCCACCGAGTTGACAAGCATCTTGAGGCTATTCTGGCCGTCCTTGGTCCCGCCTGTCGCGCTGGACCACGAATCCTCGACATCATCCACCGAACGCAGTCGCTTCTGTCGCTCGCCCAGCAACTTGCCCATCGCCTTGGTCTTCTTAAATTGCGGATTCGTCGGATCGATGGCGAAGAGATGGGATTCATGGAGCGCCTCGAAACGAGGGTCGACGGTGTCGATCTCAAAATCATCTTGTACACTGGCGTTGCCATTCTCCCCCTTGGCCGCCTTGCGCAGCTTCTTGCCTGCTCGTTTCTCCTCACGGATAATCTCCTTCATGTCAAAATGCTGTCGCTTCGGCTGGCCCGGTGCAGACGGGACGTCATCGTCCATGAGCAGCTCGAGTTGCGCACGCTCCTTGGCCTCCTCTTGTCGCTGGTCTCGACGAGCCAGTCGCTCCGATTTCGTCAGCTTTTTCTTCTTGCCTCCTACACCAGCGTTCAGCCCACGATCCTTTGACGGTGCTTGGTCATCATTGTTGAATAGTGGCTCCGCTTCGGAGCCGTCGTCGGAAAAGGCCACTATATCATCGTTGCCACCGCCCTTTTTCTTTTCACGGCGCTCGCGTTGCTTTCGCCTATACTTCTCAATCGTCGTTTCTTCAACCTCCTCCACGTTCCGCTGCGCAAGCATATCAGCGGCACGAGTACTCAATCCTGGGGCAAACGTGATCTCCATATCCTCCTCGTCCAAATTGCTCTCTTCCCCATCCTCACGCTGGGCCTCCTCGAGCAGCTTGCGATATTTGGCCCGCATCGCTTCAATATTCTCCTTACCCTCCTCCTCCTCTTCGCTATCCTCCGCGGATGACGTGGCAAGATAGGCGCGGAAATCCATGTCCTCAATGTCCTCTTTTTTCAGGCTCCGTCGTGTCACGGTCATGCGATCGGGATCGTCTTGATCCCAGGTCAACGTCACCTTGCTATGTTGCAGCGCGGCAGTGGTATATTTCGTCGGCTTGTATCCCTCGGGTACCTGCTTGCACACCTCGCGAGGCTCGTTGTCATCAAATGCTGTGTCATCGGGAATGAAGCGCAGGTCAAACATATTCGCTGACGACTCGTACTCGGTGCCATCACAAAGACTGTATATAGCTCGTGCGCATAGCACCGAATTGCACTCGACCACGGCATAGTAATACCGCAAGCGCTCCAGTTGGTATCGACGAAGAGCATCTTGGTTGAATTCCTCGCCGTCGTCATTGTTGAGCAATTCCTGCTTGATTTTCTCTTCCTCCAACTCGGACTCCTCGTCTGAATCGTCGCCAGCATCGCTTGCTGTTTGAAAAATGTCCTTTGGCGGCCCCTCCTGCGCCTCGACTTCCATGCGCTCCTTTCCAAAGGCCGACGGATATATCGTAACCGACTTGATGACGCCACTGGCCGGCTTGAACGCGTTCAGTGTAGCGAAGATATCCACAGCCTAGAGCGAGTTAGAAAACTAGTAGCAGTGAGACTATAGCGCTACTTTGATGTGATCCCAGTCCATGTTGACGACGGCTAATCGCCGAGTCTCGTCGCCCACGGGAACGTCCACAACAGGATCATTATCATCCCCCAAAGCATCCTTTCCAAGTGCATTCAATCTCTCAGAGGCCGCTGGATATTCTTCGTCGTCGTTGGATTCATCCTCGGACAGTGACGCATCCGTGGCTACACCTTCGCTTGATGACGACGAGACGCCTTCTCCGCGCATTGGATCGTAGTTCGGTCGATGATTGTCCTCCTCCGACCCGCCAGCCTCATCCTCCGATTCTTCTATCTCATAGAAACGCTCCAGCGCCTCCTTCTGCCCAGTCTTGATCTTGCGCCCGTACTTGTCCTGCTTGGCTATTCAATTGACGCGATGAGCAACCGCACACGCCATGAACGAAATCCACCTACGCAGTGCAGAGAAATCCTTGACATGAAGCATGTCCTTGAACCTGGCATCGACCTTGATGCGGTTCTCGGTGTGTTTGGGGCGACGGAAGCGTGGGTCCGAGTGGATGCGGCCAAACCGCGGGTCAGACGTTACCGCTTGCATTGGCTCCCGCGCAGCGCCCAAATCCTTCGACGCACGCACCCTCCTAGCGCCGTCCGCCGCGCCCGCCGCTGTGGGGTGGCCCATGCTGGTATTGTTGCTGCTGCTGCTGCTTAGCCACCCTAACCAAATGCTGCTGGATTCTCTCCTTAATCCAATCCTTGTCCCGCGGCACATACGCTTTCTGTGGCGGCTCGTAGACCATTGCGGCCAGCTCGTGCGTGGTCTCGACAAAGGTATAGAGATCCTTCAAGTCGTACGTGATGTTGGGCTTGTTGGGATGACGCTGCTTGAGTTGCTCCTGGAACGAGTCGATTACAGACTGCACGGCATCGACGAGCGTCGGGTATTCGGCCCAGCTGCGTGTCGCACGGTCCGCGGTCGTCTGGATAAGCAGGATGGTGCGTGCGTCGGTGGAAATACAGTACTATGCGTTCATGAGATTTATATTCCATCCATGTCTTGGTCGAATCGGACGTGGGTACTCGGCAATGCGGCCTTGACGAACGCGGCCTTGGCGACCGTCAGTCTGTCCCCAGCTGCTGTCGGACTCTTGCCCTTCTTTGGCAATGTCTTCTTTGCTTGGTCACGAAGCGCCTTTTCCCAGTACAACATCTCCTCTTGCCCTGCTACACGACGAGCCTGCATCACGGAGCGCGTATCATCGGTGAGAATCGTCGCGCCGATACAGTCCTTGCCGTCCGTCTGGCATATCCTCGCCTGCGGCGTATAGTCTCGTATCGCGCTGGCAGCATCCTCTGCAGTTTTGAAGCGCACATACGCCGATGTCAGACCTCGTTGATAGTCAACATATTCCACCGCAGCGGTGCGATCAAACATTTCCTAATGGCTGTTGAGCATCGCTGGGCGAATCTATCCAGCTGCACACCTTGATGACGCCACGATTGGTCTCGGGGTGTAGGCCGGTCACTCGAACGATTACGCCGCGCGGGTAGCCAGCATCATCGTCCTCGGAGACACCCGATGCCTCGCTGGGAGGGATTTCCTCAGTGACATGGTCTGCTCCCTGGCCAATACCTAATTGAGGCGTGTCGCCAAACTTGCGCCGTTTAAATCTAATTTGACGAGCTGCCGCCGCTGCTTTTCGCGCAGCGTCCTGTCGCGCCAAATACTCCTCCTTTAGGCTCACCCAGCGATTCTTTCCGATGGCGTTGATGAGCACATCGGGCGCAATTTCGCGTCCTGCAGCAACGGTCTCAATGAGTGTCATAGCGGCCGAAACTTCTCTATACTCGATCCAGCAGTGGCCGCTAAATCCCTTGGTGGCGTCTCGGGGTCTGGTACCGACCACATCTTCGATGGATAAAATCTCGCCAAATATGCTGAATGTCTGCCGGACCACTGCCTTGTCCTCAAACTTTTTTCCTAGCCCTTCCTATTGTTGTAGAGCTTAAGCCTACAGGGGCGCGGTGGAAGAGTAGCGAACCACAAAGACGGTGCGCGAACTGCGCTCAAGCAGTCGTGTTTGCGCCGAGACGTACAATGAGCGCCGCTTGACGCGTTCACCCGCAGCATCGACCTACGCAAGCAGCCTCCGTCAGAACGCAGAGCCATGGCAATCGCATACTGACCGCCAAATCGGGATCAGTGTGCAGCTTGCCCATCAGCACTGCTCGGTCAACGCCCGCGGCATTGACGCGATCCAGCAGCCAGCCCAAATCGACCCACCCGGAGGGATCAGCCTCGACGCGCATCCGGACGTCGTCATAGAGAATCATCGACTGGTCGTTGAGCGATTTCCGCAGCAGCCCCAGGACGGCATCTGTCCGGGAGGAGGCATCCATGTCCGTCTAGACCATCGTTGGGCATTTAGTACAGTTGCACGATAAGACTCGCCTTGCACTTTCGTGGGCGAGCTGAGCCAGCAGTCACATTATTCAGACACGCACTTCACGAATGGACGAGCTCCTTGCCCGGCACCGCAGAGAGCAACGCGATCTTGTCGGTCGCACCACGGCACTGAAGAAATCTGCACCCAAGGGGGATAAAAAGCGACGCAAGGAGATTCAGGCTGAGATCGATGCGATGGAGACGGAACTCCGCGCAAAACATGCGGCCGAGGTGTGTGCGTTGGAGACAGCTGGATGTGATACGGAGGCGGTGGTGGGATGTGATACGGAGGCGGTGGTGAGGCTGACATTCATAGACACCGGCGGCACAAGAGAAGGTTGTCGACGAACACGACGATGTTGTCGCGCCTGCCGTCGACTCGTCCTTATCAGTAGGCAATGCGGCAGATCCTGGGAAGAAGTTAGGACGACAGCAGAAACGAAAGGTGCTCTAGCTACCATGTAGTGTATCGAGTAACGTATTCTTGGTTGGATAGGCTCGACAACAAGACAAGATCCAGCAGATGCAGGACGCGGCGGAAATAGAAGCCGCGGGTATGACCGACTATCGGGCATTAGAAAACGAAAGGATCGATGGCCTGGCGAGCGATTCTGGGCGTATCGTCTACCAAGTGAGTGTGCTGGCATGCTTGTTAATTTTGAAACTGATTCGACGATCAAAGATATCTGCCGATGGCCATTGGTGTGATCTCCATGCTTCTCTTCTTTGGCATTTTCCACGTTGAATTGGTTATAGTCTCTACAACGCCATCGCCGACCAGTTAAACCTGATCAAGTCTGCAGATTGCGCAGCGTCGACATCACAATCTGCCAGGAGCGTCCGAAGCACGACGGCTACATACCTTCGCGCCCACCCGGACCAGTTCCAGCCCTTCCTTACCAGCGACTTTGGAGACAGTTTAAACGATAGCGAGTATGCTGGATACTGCGACGATGTCGAGTCGACGGCTACCTGGGGCGGACACATCGAGGTAGGTGGATCGCGGTGGCCAAATATTGAGCTCGTATGCGTAGATCGTTGCGTTGTCTCAGACGCTTCACCGCCCCATCCATGTTGTTCAAGCAGATCAAGGCGTTATGGTTGTCAAGCCGCAAAGCACGGCAACCAACGCGTCTCCGCTTTGGATCTCGTAAAAGCCTCCAATCTTATCCACATTGCTCAATCTGCTAGGTACCATCAACATGCTTATGGACTCGGTGCCCACTACAACTCCCTGCGGCCGTTCCCTGCAGCAGTACTAAACGGAAGTGTAGACTGTCAGGGTGGGAGTAGCATATAGAGCAAAGTACATGACCATTGTCACTCTCGTTTCCACGACAATCCACCTCTGCTTTAATGCGCTGCAAACGAGCACAATTTCAGAGACCCACCACAAGAAGCTGGTGCATGCAGTACTTTAAAACCGCCAAGATGAGCGGGATGGAGTCGCAAACTCCAAGACCGGAGGTCGCATTCATCACTTTATGCATAATATATAGACACGACACGATCCACGCCCATATGCTCACCTCCGCTTAGGATGTCTGATCTTCTGCCATAGCGACCGCGGTTGCTCGTCCTCCTCCTTCTTCCGCCGGGCATCCTCTGCCTCGTGCTGCTTCATCACCTTGAGCACCTTTTCATCAAACTCGCGTTCCTGCTTTTCTTTGGGCGTCATGCTCGCTTCCTTCTCGGCTGCCTCCTTCTCGGCTTTCATGCGGGCCTCCTCGCGCGGGGACGGCAGCCCGAGTCGCTTGCGCCGATGTAGCTCCTCCACCTGCTCCCGAATCCGTTTGGCTTCCTCCTTGGCAGTCGACTTTGTTGGTGGATCTATGTAATGCTTCTTATACTTCTCCGACGCCAAGTTCGTCAAGAATTGGACAGGGGCTGCAATGGTGTTGAAGAAGAAGCCTTCAGCGGCGGTAGCGGGGACGGAGAAGGAGAATTTCTTGGCGCCGCCCTCGGGGCCGTCACCTACCTCGGGGCCGTCAACTACCTCGGGGCCGTCACCTCCAACAGCGCCGCCACCGTCGGGGTCCAAGGGGTCTGGGAGGGCAGCGTCGCCGAGCCCTGCCGCTTGCACCAAGCCTCCGCTTTCAGGCAGCGCAAGCATGGCCGCCAGGCAAGCGATGGCGATAGATGCGAGAAGAGGTGTATGCATAAGTGGGTGGTTGCTGTCTCGGTTGAATATCTATTGGGCAGATGATGGTCGTCAGGAATGTTGGTGGTGATTGGCGAGCAGGCACAAGCCATGTGCGAGGAATGAGATCTATTTGCGAAATGCTGTGTTCCACAATGCGCCGTCCCGGCACTCCTACTCCGAGGAGAACAGCGAAACTGAGCGCCTAGCCCTGCCCTTGCCCTTGGAGTTGGTGTAGGTGCTTGTTTCAGAGCATGCCGCATTCTCCCCTTGGATCGTATTCAAGTCGCTGGAGGACCGACGAAGCGCATCTCGCTCTACATCCTGACTACGCCGCTTGCCACCCGTGACCCCGCGGAACACGCGTCCAGCCATACAGGTAAACCGTAATGACACATGGCGCAGGAGGCCAATCAAAATGAGGTACCCTTTGACCCGCACGATGACACGATTTTGTTCGGAGGCAGAGTCTAGTTTCTTGGATTCGTGCAAGGCCTTCTTGAATAGATCGGAAGCTGTGGCCAGTGAATCCTTGGCCAGTTGGCACGCCCCTTTGGGGGAGATGGCGACACGGTGCACTGTGCCAACTGCTTGCCTGAACGCCGCAATGGCATTGGTTTGGAATTCATTAACGGCGTCTTTGACAGTGCCGCATTCGATTTCGTCATCACTGGGGACGGCGGCACCTGGCTGATGAGCGCTGTTGGGTTCCGAATGCGTCTGTGGGTCAGTCGTATCACCATTACCGCCAAGCCACCATGCTCTGTTACTCCACATTTCGCCCCACGTCTGGGTTGCTGTCGTTTCTTCCACTGGCTGCTGTGCCTTGTTGCCAAAAATGTAGCTCCACCACGATTCAGACTTCTTGGGCTTTTGGGCGGATGGCTGCTGGACAGTTCCTATCAATGGGGGAGTTGGCTGCATGCTGCCAGGCTGATGGCCCAAGGGGGATGCAGGCGGGGAGTCGCGACTCACTTCTACCCACGAGCCAGACAAGCTGTCTCCTCTCTGCGACGTGCGCGAGCGCTTCAGTGTCGATGGGGGAGTTGGCTGCATGCTGCCAGGCTGATGGCCCAAGGGGGATGCAGGCGGGGAGTCGCGACTCACCTCCACCCACGAGCCAAATAAGCTGCCGGGAGTTGGCTGCACGTTGTCAGGCTGGTGACCCAAGGATCCAGGCGGGGAGTCATGACTCACCTCCACCGACGAGCTAAATGCGCTGTCTCCTCTCTGCGACATGCGTAAACGGTTTGATGATGAATTGGGCCGCTTCTTACTTCCGGAGCGAGTCGAGCCTACCGAGCCTGCCCGTGGACTATCAAAAAGATGGAGGGATATTGTCTCAGTGGTCAAAGCGCTGGCACGTCCCAAGGTAGAGCGCTGCGGAGAGATGGTTCCAGCAGTACTCGGTCCGAGAGCTGTTGTCTCCGTGGCTGTCCCACTGGCTGGAGCATTGACTTTCGGCTTGGTCCAATAATTGTATGCCCGCCTGTACCAAGGCAAGGCAGGTGGCAGATTGTTTTGACCGTCTACGGTTTGCTTGGGCATCACGGTCCAACCTTCCTCCAAATTCGGGCCATTTCCTGTGGCTCCGGTGCTGGAAGCTTGCGCCGGGAGGGCGGCGAGCAAGCAGATGGTGGCCGCAACGAGCACGGCCATGCGTAGTGTTATCATGAAGAAGGAGTGCAGATGAACGCGGAAGTTGAGAATTGCGTAGTTGTGTGTTGGCGACGGAGGCAGACAGGGCGTTTGTAAGGAAGAGCTGCACGTGATCTAACCAGGTAGAGAGTGGCGTGTTGGGCCATGGCATCAATGCAAGTCGCCGTTGCTTGGTCGTGTTGCTCTGATACTGTCAGCGTGCTGCTATAGCGGTCTGTATCCGTCTCTGCCCGGGTTAAAAACGCGGCCTGATCTATTTGCAAGAAGCATGTCCTTGAAAGGCTTCCTTCGGCGCAGCATCGAGTGCTTGGGAGGACACTGGCGCTTTATATAGACACTCTCACTCTGTCATGCCGGGGTAATCCCACCTAGCGAGGTGAAGTCTCCTCGGCTTTGCTTAAAAATAGTGCATGCCAAACTAGCGCTACCCGCCTACTGATAATTCCCCCTTCTTGCCATTCATCCCCTCGATTTTAACTTTTGCTGTCTCGACCTTACTCGTTCGTTTATCACAGTCCGTCTGCATCTCTTCCACCTGGCTAGCTAGCTGCCCCATATAATTGATCCATGAGTGAACCAGCAGAACAAGCTTATTCACCAGCGTCACGGAGTTGTCAAGCGATTCTTGCCTCCGCTTACCACGGCCAATGTACCGCAGCTTGCTCAGTATTTGCTGCAGCCGCGTTGGTTTGGGATTTAAATACGCGCTTCCGCTCTTATCAACAAGCAGTTGATGCTTGATGCGCTCATGGATCACTCGCGGCTGGTCTATGTGCACGGCATTGTCAGCCACCGTGATCGCAGCTTCTATGTCTTTCAGGCACTTTGCGTGAATACCATCTTCGGGGAAGGCACGCTGAAAGATTGCATTTGCGGAGGCATAGTTTTTCTTGGCTGCCTTGATGAGCGAGTGAATATCGAGCATGAACTTGTGGGGACGCATTTTTTGGTCGATCATGGTCTGATGGCTAAGGATAAGTGCGTCGAGAACATTGTCAGCGGCGGCGTGTTTGTATCTCAGCAGATCGTTGAGATCGAGAGAACAGGGAGGCAAATGGCTTTTGGCGGGGTGGCCTGTCGCAGTGGATGCTGAAGCATGGTGCATGGTGTGACCCTTGGTCGGGATGCCATCAGGGCCTGGTTGGGCGTCAGGATTACCACTTTTGGATAACCTCGCCCCTTTGCCGCCCGGGTCGGGCACGACGGGTGCCGCTTGCGGAGTTGTCGCTTTGGCTACATTTCTTTGAGGCGGATCAAACCAACCAGGAAGGAGCGTACTGGGTATATGCGTCATCCACTCGTACCAACCGAGCCGCGCCTTTGGAGGGGTATGGGCGGCGGTGGGACTGGTGGTGGTGGTGGTGGTGGTAGCAGTGGAAGCGATGTTGCCGGGTGCAGTGACAGGAGATGTTGGCGATGCGGAATGCAAATGGCTTGGCGATTCATGACCATTAGGGTCGTTTATCGTTGTTGCTTGTGCGCCTGCGGCTCGGTCAGACGAGGGCGTATGATCGAACGCGGATGCATGATCGGGCGCGGATGCATGATCGGGCGTGGAAGCATGATCGGACGTGGACGGACCGTGCGACTCAAATGCAGACGAGGCAACCAACTTGGCATCGCCGGTACTCTCTCTCCTACTCGAGGAAGAGGCAGACAACTTGGAGCCGATAGTACCCCCTCTAGTGTGCGATGAGGACGCATCATCGGATACGGAGTGACTGGGCGCTTTAGCTGCAGACGAGGCATACGTCTTGGAGTCACTAAAAAAATCACCGCCACTCGAGGACGAGAAGTGGATTTCTCGACCACCGACACCAGCCGCGCTAAATGCATCAGAGGAACGGCTGCTCTCGGGTTGTGAGAAAAATTCAACGCTCTCTGAATGAGGTTCGTTGGATGAGCGCATCGACTGCACCCGCGCAGTCTTGTCAGCCTCCCACTGGAGCACATCCTTACGATGCGTTTCATCCGCAGCAGCAATGTTGCTGGCGGGGGAGCCGCCGAGCCACCAGGGCGCATAGCGCTGCCTGAGGGAGATTGGGTTGACGGGCTCGGGCGGCGGCAGGCCGCCACTCCCAGGCAGTGTCGACGACTGAGCGGGAGAAGCAGCGACGAGAATAAGGAGGAGGAAGAAGACGGCGCGGAGAAGACGGTGTTGGCGGGCGCACGCAGCGACGGCCGGGGAGGAGGGCATATTCGACGCCATCAGACGCATGCAGAGCGGTCTAGTTTGAGCACTTTTGTTGAAGATCGTTGCGAGGATGAAAGGGAGCTGGTCGTGGCAATGGTGGCGGGCCGGGGGTGGAGGAAGCTTTTTCCCGATCTCCACAGTCGGCTCATTCTCAACCATTATCCCAAAACGGACGACGACCGAAGTCGAAGCCGAAGGAAATCGGCAGCGAGTGTTGGCAGGATCGCAGAAAAGGTTACGTCCATGGGGATGCACGCCTGTTGGCAGGATTGCAGGAAAGGTAACAATCCTAGTCTGCAGTATCTGCTGAGTCCACTTATACTTGTCGTACCAACTACCAGCATACTTGGCATCGGAATACAATGTCCAGTTACAATATGGACATTGGCTTGCAGACCATCATACGGGAGTCGCTGATCTCCGCCGATCTCCGCAGTCATGGCGGCAATCATACAACTCCCTCCGCTGACGACCCAGCACATCCGCCGCCCATAGACGCAGACGCGCCCGCTCTCCTCCACACCCACATGAATATTCCCGCTGTCGCTGCCCTCGTCCCTACTCTTGCACTCGCCCTCGTCCTTACCGTCGCCACGCAGG
>QZWS01000051.1:0-33427 GCA_004114245.1 Zoopage sp. CT-All
TCCAAGTGGGAGGAGGTCAAGGCCATGTTGGATAGGTCTCCAGAAGGAGTGGGCAGGAAGAAGACGCGGAAACGGTCGGCAAGCAGTGTTGAGCTCGAGGCCGAGGAGAATCATAGAGCGGAGGCAGAGCAGCAGGGGCCATCCAGGGTAACGCGAGCTCGCAGAGAGACGCAAGCTCCACTGCGGCTGACCTACGGCGCAAGTGCCTCTCATTCGAGCCGCTATTCTGACAGCGACGAGGTGATTGACGAGTCCAAAGACGAGCTTGTGTCGGTAGGCAAGCCCATGGCGTCGAAGCAAACGCCAGCCGCTCCCCCCGTCAAGGTTTCCGCAGTTCCCAAGACCTCGATGGCAAGCTCCTCTGCGGTGGGCTCCAAGTCGGCGCCTACTAAAGGCAAGTCTGATTCGCGCGGTCCGATTGGTCCCGAGGTTGGCGACATTCAGATCAAGTCCCGTGAACGCATGCAGCCACTCGACGAGGTCATAGCTGCGTCCACCATGGCCGATTCCATGTCGGAATATGTTTCACCGCCAAGAAAATATGTTGCCGGCGGCTGGCGACTCTCGTACGATCCCATCTATCTCTCCTCCAATACCGCCGTCTTGTGCGGCATCAGCACACAGCTCGTGTCCCCAGCCGATCTGTCTAGTAAGAACCCCATGACTGTCGACTGGAGGGCTAGCGATCGTCGCGTTTTCGACGTCAACTCCCCAGACTTGGTCGCGGTCAAATTTATCAGGAACAGATCCAGAGCCTACCTCGCCAGACGCTTTGAACGCGAGCAGCACATGTTGAAGCGATTGCAAGGCGCATCCCACGTCGTGCAATTGATGGACTCGTGGGACGAGCACTATGGGTTTGTGATGGTCACTCGCTACGCCAATTTCGGCACAATTAAGCTGCATTTGGACGCGATACATAAAAAAACGGAAAGTGCTATATGCGGGCTGCCGCCGCGCGTTTCTCGTGCCTGGTTCAAGGACATTGCGTTCGGACTGTTCGAAATACACTCCCGCGGCATCGCACACCTCGCCATACGCAGCGATAATTTTCTGGTCACTCGCCCGCCCAAATGGACCGAAGCTCGGCGTGCGCTATACGACGATGGAGGAGTTGAGACGGATCCAGCCGAGGAAGAAATGATGCGATGCATAATTCAGATATCAGGGTTCAACGAGTCGGCACTATCGCTGGACGTGGCTGATGGCAATAGCATGACCCCGGTCAAGTGGTTCACGGGCCAGGTCGAAAACACGGATACGGTGGAAATCGACAATCGGGTGAAGCGATCCAAGCCCCGAGGAAAGTTCTACATGATGCCCAAGCCGGTGATACATGACGACAAGATTCTGGTCACGCACATTGACGTATACGCGACTGGGATGGTGCTTATCGAAATGTCAACTGGATGCGTGCCAAGTTCCGTCAAAATCGATCCGAGTGATCGGGCGAAACTCATCGGCGAATGTGACGTATCCGCGCAAGCCTTGGCGTGGATCGACGAGCAGGGCGACCATTTGCCAGATTTCTTGCTGACGCTGATGGATGCCATAACCAAGAAAAGTCCAGCGATGCCGCAGCTAGTGCAGCACCCGTATATCAAGGAGCAATGGCGGGATCAATGGTCGGTGATGTAAAGGACTAATGGGCGGTGTATTCTCTTGTACAAATGTTGCTAGCGCTTGGTGACCTGCCACTTTGACTCGAGCTCCATGACACTGACCGACGCCTTGGCCTTCTCGTCGTAGTCAACCCATTCGCCTTCCGTCAGATCCACATCGTCAAACACAGTGCCGGAATCAACTCCATTGACGCGCCACCCCTCACGGAACTCAAAGTCGACCGGCTCCAGCCCACGGCAATCGACGGTCAGCAGCACACCGAATTCCGAAGATTCAGCCTGCTCTGCGGTATACACCGCCTGCAACACCGATGGCGGCTCGATGGAGAGCGACGCCTCGCGCTTGCAAAACTTGCACCGCATGACCAAATTCGCCTCGCCCCGGCTGCCGGAGAGCGGCGACAGCGACTCTGCGGAAACAGTGACCCAGTTTGGCGCGACTTCGTTACACGACCCGCATTTGATCTAGGCGGGCCCTATGATGGCAATGCGCGTGTGCGGAGGAGCGCACCTTGAAATGGAAAGCGTGTTCCTCGGGGTTGGAGGGACGCAGACCGGTGACGTTTTCGAGCACAGCGCGGACCAGGAGAGAGAGTTTCTGTGCGGTCGGCGCGGTTAGCGACAAGTGGTTGCATGCGGCCGCCTACCACCATGCGGCAGCGATGGGTAGATAGGCAGTCTCTTTTTCTCTTCTCTACTTCCCACCGCTCAGCAAACCGCTCATCTCCTCCACAAGACATCAACACCGCTCAAATCGCTCCTCAACAATGCACACAACTTCGATCACGCTTGTGGTGCTCGCTACCGCCACTGCTCTCCTTTTTGCCGTCCCTGTCCTTGCTTCGGGCAGCGAAATCGGATCGCTGGACGCCGATCTCGCTCAACCCAGTGGCGAAGTACAGAAGCGTTCTGTTCAACAGAAACCACGTCCCGATATTGCTGCTTTGCGAGCCAAGTACGCAAATCCAAATCCTCAAGGTCTCGAACGCCATGGTAGAATAGGGAAGCCTTCCAAGATGCTCATGACAAATTTGCGCTCGCGTCTCACCGGTCCGGAGAAGCAAAATGCAATCTCAGCACCCATCGTTCATCCTGTGCCGGATAATGATGTGTCCATCAAATCCGACATGGATTCCAAGGAGAACGAAGAGGAGACTTTCTGAGTTTTACCGAGTGCAGGAAGAAGCATGCATGTGTAGCAGAATGTAGCAGTCACATTCTACACACATGCCTTGGGTACTTGGCCACTTCCGCTCCCTCCACCTTATACCAACATCCTCCGCAGGACCAAGACCTAAAGTCTGAGCTGGCCAAGTTCTCGTCCCGGTTCCACGAAGAACGGGCCGTTGCCGGCGGCCTCTCCGCCATCCCCGCGTCCCTCCGCGCAGCCGACAAGGTGCATTCCCGCTCACCCATGATCTTTTCACTAACGCCGGTGTGCTGTGGTAGAAACTACCGTTGTTTGCGCGGAAGAATCGTGGCGTAGAGTTCCGTGGCTCCCGCGACCGCGGCAGATCTTCTTACGCGGGCACGACATCCGCCATCGAGGCCCAGCAGCTGGATGCCAGCAGGCGGGCCCTGGAGCGCAAGGCAAAGATATACGATGCGTTACACGCGGGCGAGCTGACTGTAGAGGAGGTCGGGTTTGTGGTAAAGCGGCAAGAGCATGCCAGCCGATTTGATTACGATCCCGCGGACATCAAGCGAAGCGATAGTATTTCGACGGCACCGAGAGTAGATGGTGGGGCATGGAGCAACGGCATGTTGGGCGAGCGGACGCCGATACTGGTGGATTTCGCGCAGAAACGGCTCGTTTGTCCTCGTCCTCAGCCACTCGCGGCTGTGGAAGTCACCAGACCAGCGGCAGTGACAACTGGCAAGCGACGACGATGGGACATGATGCCAGAAGAGTCCGCTGAGCAGCAGCCTGAGGAGATGGTCGAGATTGTTGACGAGTTTGGACGTCAGCGCATCGTTCCTCGCGCGTCTCTGGCCCGGCCATCCGCCAATGACCGTCCAGAACTGGTCTCTGCCGATATGACGCGGGAAGACATCCGGCGTCGATGGGAGCGCGAGGCGCTGGAAAAGATGGAGCGTGTTGTGGGTCCGGAGCACTACAACGCCGAGTTTGAGATCCGTCAGATGGGTGCTGGCTACTACAAGTTCTCGCGCGATGAAGAGGAGCGACTGAAGGAGCAGAAGGCATTGGCTGACATGCGGCGTGAGACTGAGCAGGAGCGGAGCTCAAGGGGAATAGTCGATGTGAGGCCGAGTGAGGAAGGCGACAAGGCAGATCAGGTGAAGGACGAGGACGACGATGAGGATGAGGACAGGCCAGACTCCAAGAGGTTTCGAGTGTATGAAGACATCTATGGCGATGGTATGATGCCGCCTGATGAAGGGAGCGCGGCGCCGAGCACCACAGCAACCGGTGGCCCTCTCGACGTCGGCTTTGCCATCGAGGAGCTTCTGGTCGAGGCTCGCCGCCAAGCACTGCAACACCACTAGTATGTACATAACATGGACACCCATTTCTGTGTAATTCCAATCGTGATTGAGAGCGAGCACACACGACCTGCAACACTGCTCTACTCCTTGATCTTCTTGGAACCACGCAGCAGACCAGTCCTCCTGGCAGCGATAAGACCGGCCTTTTGTCCGGGCACGGAGCTGCGGGCAACGGTGGACGCGTGACCAATATGCTGGTGGTTACCACCACCATGGGGATGGTCCACGGGGTTCATGGCCACACCACGGGTCTTGGGCCACGAGTTGCGCTTGACGCGGTACTTGTGGAACGCGCGACCGGCCTTGAGCATGGGCTTGTCGATACGGCCGCCGCCGGCGACAATGCCCACGGTGGCGCGGCAACGGTCGGAGATGACCTTCTTGGAGCCCGACGGCAGCTTGAGACGTGTCTTGCCGTCGTCCTTGTTGTGACCAATAATGGTCGCGTAGTTGCCCGAGGTGCGGGCAATGGCGCCACGATCACCGGGCAGCTCCTCGATGTTGCAC
Organism: Zoopage sp. CT-All; assembly: GCA_004114245.1. Lineage (NCBI taxonomy): Eukaryota > Fungi > Zoopagomycota > Zoopagomycetes > Zoopagales > Zoopagaceae > Zoopage > Zoopage sp. CT-All. Next base: position 4,638 of record QZWS01000051.1, read on the forward strand.
ACCACGGTACCCTCGGGCATGGCGGCCAGCGGCAGCACGTTGCCGACGGACAGCACGGCCTTCTTGCCGCAATACACAAACTGGCCGGTGTACATGCCCTCGGTGGCGATGAAGGTCTGCATGTGCATCTTGTAGCGGTACGGGTCGCGGAACTGGACCTTTGCGAGCGGGGCGCCGCGGCCGGGATCGTGCACGATCTCCTTGACGATGCCGCGGATGTAGCCGTTGCGCTCGGAGTAGTCGAGGGCGCGGAGCTTGGCAGCACCAACGCGGTTCTTGTTGTGCGACTTGAAGATGCCACCGGCACCTTTGCGCTGTGCGCGGATAACGCGACCCATGGCGAGTGGAGATGGGACGGCGGGTGGGCGGCGAGAGGAGGAAAGACGAGGCCGATTGCTGTGGAAAAAGTTGTGGCCAGGGGTGGGCCGTCTAGACGGTCGGGCGGCGGCTGATGGCGCACGTGCCAGCCGGCTGCCTAAAGCGGCGATGGATGAATTGGTTCCAGGCAAGGGGAGTGTGACTGGTGTGGTGGGTGTAGTGGGAGTGGCGGGTGAGGTGGGTGAGGTGGGTGTGATGGGCTCCCATAGGGCAGTGGAGGAGTAAAGCTGGGGCTCTTCTCCATTGCAGGATGGACTAAAGGTGCTGGTGAGTGTACATTGCTGAAAGACATGTCTTGCTATCTGTCAAAAAGGGTGGCTAGTGGAATGAGATATTCAGTTTCTGTATATGCTGTAAGGTTCAAAGTAATTAGCAAATCCTTTAGCAATCCATTATATTTTAGGTCAAATACAATATTCATTGCAATGGTGGTTTTGGAGGCTGTCAGAATGGACCTAGTTGGTAATTAAATTGTAGAAAAGAGGGCTGCTAGGCTGCCCTCTCTGCCAAGGTTAACTCAACCAGGTCAATACCTGTGTGCTATATAAGATGACATATTGGTTTGCTGGCTAGAGGTTAGAGCAGCAGTGTATTTACTGTTCCTGCTTGGCCTAAATATAGCAGATTGCCAACCACTTTAGGCCTTGCAGCATAACAGATTAGGCCTGGTGATGATTTTATTTCCATTCATGTCTAGATATAGCTCTTTGGAACTGTAGAGCAGATTAGTTGGTCAAGACAATATCTTTTCTTTATATTATGAAATATATATAGTTCCACCAACCTTGGTCTCCCCCACCATACTCTCTGCTGCTCTCCTCTATACCAACCCTACAGGCTGTAATGACTAACTTAGTAGTAGAGAAGATAGGTGTAGGGAGGAGAGTAACAAGGGAATATAGTTCAATTAGGTGCATGTATTAGCCAACACTGGTGTTGACATGACAGAAAGAAAAGATTCTGTCACAGATGCTTCATCTGCAACAGCCTGAAATTCTATAACCCTGAGCACAGCAGTGATTACACAACTCAACGGATAACCCCAGTCGCCAAAATGCATTCTCAACTTTCACCTCACCGCCAAATACACACAACAATTGCCTTGATCGAAGCCTATGAATTCATCCTCCTCGGAATCAAATGACTCGCGCTACGGTCTGAGGATAGAGCGTTCACCGGACCCCGAAGCTGCATGGTCCGATAAAAAGCTCAAGCACTTCAAGATCGAGGTGCGCGAGGAGAACTTTGTCGACTTCTTCCTGGAGAACCCTCCGCCTCCTACGAGCTTCTCAGACGACATCAACAAGCTGCTCGCCGCCGATCTGTCGGATATTAATGCGACGAAATGGAAAGAGTTGAGGCCTGACTACGAAGACAAGACGGTGTCCCGTTTCGCAAAAGACGTCTATGGCATTACCCATGCGCACGCAGGCACAGACGGTGGCATGGTCATGCTCTCCAAATCATTGTTGGAGCATTTTGGTTACGACGATCAAGATCTCGCCATACGGGGTCCCAGCAATCTACAGCTGGACATGAACAGTTACCAATTCATCGCCAGGCCCAATCTGTACATCGAGACATCCCTGCTTACCATCAGGCTCCTAGTGCTGGAGGAGGACAAGAACTATCATAGTTCGAAAAACAGGAGCCTGTCGGACACAGAGTCCGAGAAGCTCGCGGAGGCGAATCCCCAGGCGCAAGTCATCGCAGAAGCCATAACGTCTTTTCAGGTGAACAACAATATCAGAGACAGCCAGAAGATGCAGCTCGAGAAATCACAGCTCATTCCGTGCATCACCATGCTAGGCACATGCCCCACGTTCTATCTTATTCGGGTGACCAAGGATTTGGCCGACGCAGTAGCAAGGGGGAATGAGCCCAATGAAGACACGATCGTCAGGCGATACACCGTTCCGGCCATAGGGCTTTGCCCGGGTACTGAGATGTTGGACAGGGATATCAGGCTGCACATATTCCAGTGCTACGCGTCGCTGAGGAAGTATGTGCTCGGCCACAACCCGGAGTGCGAATGTTCCATATGTTCCGAGCTGCGGAGCACCAGATATTGCCCATTTTAAAGTAACGTACATCCTGATCGCATCATCTTGCATACCCACGCATAGGTAGCGTACGCAAGTAACCTTTCTGTTGTTAGCAATAGGTGTAGCACTCAATCAATGCAAATGTATATTTTGTTTCGCGATGTACTCTTCTGCGATGGAGAGCTCGGACATATGTATCCGAGAGAAGTAAAGTTCTTTTCAGCAGTCTACACACCGCATCCCTGGCCACTACGTCCTTGCTCCAACATATTTCACTAGTTATTAAATTATTTGGTCACTTGAAGATAGGAAATATGTAGGGCTGTTTAGAATAGATGTTTTGCTAATAAAATGCCTAAATTAAGGCTGCTTTGTAGTGCAATTTTGCATTCATTTGATTATTGGATTTCAATTACTAAGTAGCCAGCATTGGAGACTAACCACAATTAGATCATAATCATCCCCTGTATTTGAGTGCCTTCTCAGAGAAACAGAATGTCCTAAAGCTTCCATTTGAGTGCTTATATTTTACCCAATGATATCTTGCTTTACCATTAAGTGATATCACACTAGACTGTATATCTTGTAATCAGACTGATTTACCCAGTTGCTGCACACTCCATTGCCTATATGCATTGTTGAGAATATCTGCTTTTAGTGTTATGTTACATTATCCTTTCACAGCGTTAAGCTGCTCTATACAAACTCCAGATTAATTGCCAAAATGTAGACTTATCTTTTTCATTGACATTTCTGTATACTGGGACATATAGGCACTCACCTGAGTCCCAGCACAGGGAAGGGAAAGGGCCCTAATCAGTAGGATGTGGTTATATTCTGCTTAGCAAAAAAAACTGCTAATATGTATACTACAATTATAATCAAATACATACAGTTCCACAGATATGCCCCCCACCATACCTACACTACTGCTGCTTGAATTGAATTGAATTTAATTGCTTCAGTAATGTTATGTCTACTGATCTATAATATAAAGTCTAACTGCACATCACTGCTACTTTCCCTTACACCTTACAATATAATCTAGCTGCAATCAGTTTGTATATTGCCCAATATCAGATCTGTTTAGTAATTGAAAACCAAAAAAGGAATCATAGACTACACTCTGATGCAATTTAATTGGCATGTTTAAAACATAATTAAGTAGTTTAGGCATTTTATTGCCATGCCTTTTCTACAAGCTCTGCATATTACATATATTCAAGTGACCAAATCAATGAATAACTGATACACCAAATGCTTCATTGCATTATCAGCGAAGTATACATTTGCATTGATAGAGTGCTACACCTATTGCTAACAAACAGAAAGGTCACTAGCGTACGCTACCTATTCATCATATCAAGCAGAACGTGGGTATGCAAGATGATGCGATCAGGACGTACGTCTTCTTAAACTGGGCAATACCTGGTCGCTCACAGCTCGGAGCATATGGAACATTCGCACTCCAGGTTGTGGCCGAGTACGTACTTCCTCAGCGACGCGTAGCATTGGAATATGTACAGCCTGTCATACTTGTTCAAAATTGCATCACCCCGGATAATCGCACTGGTCGGAAAAGCGTATCGCCTGACGATCGTGACTTCATTGGGCCTATCCCCCTTTGCGACTGCGTCGGCCAAATCTTTGGTCACCCGAATAAGATAGAACGTGGGGCGTGTGCCTAGCATGGTGATACACGGAATGAGCTGTGATTTCTCGAGCTGCATCTTCTGGTAGGCTCTGATCCTGTTGTTCTCCTGAAAAGACGCTATGGCTTCCGCAATGACTTGCGCCTGAGAATTCACCGCCATGCGCTTCCTGGACTTCGCGCCAGTCAGGATCCAGTTGGCTGAAACTTGATCGCTCCTGTCCTTCTGCACTAGGAGCTTGATGGTACGCATGCGTGTCTCAATGTACAGATCGGGCCTGGCGATGGTTTGGCCTCCGTTCATGTCGAGTAGTATCTCTCTGGAGCCTCGTATGGTGAGATCCTGAACGTCGTACTTGAAATGCTCCAGCAATACTTTGCAGAGCAAGTCCGCGCCGTTTTCTAAGAACGCGTGCGTCCTGGTAATGCCAAGGATGGCTTTTACGAAACGGGTCACCGTAATGTCTTCGTAGTCAGGTCTCAGCTCCTTCCACTCCTCCGGATTAAAATTCGACAGATCAGCGGCGAGCAGCTTGTTGACGTCCTTCGAAAAGCTCGTAGGAGGCGGAGGGTTCTCGAGGAAGAAGTCGACAAAGCTCTCATCACGCACCTCGATTTTGAAGTACTCTAGCTCCTTATTGGACCATGCAGATCCGGGGACTGGTGAACGATTTCTCTCCAGACTGTAGCATAAGAGAGTTGATTCCGAGGAGGATGGATTCATGGGCTTCGATCGAGACGAACGTTGTGTGAATTCGGCGGTGAAGGGAAAGGATAAGACTGCATTTTACGACTGACCAGTATTGCAGCCACTTGCGAACTTGTGCAACCAACCAATTCAATTAATTGACACAATCTTGTATGGCCAAAGGGACCTGGGCGATCAGAAGCAGATGCCTTATCAATCGGTGGATGCTAATTATGTCGGAATTGAGGTATCCAGATCCAGCGACCACCTACAGTACTCCGCCCATCAACTGGAATAATACTCAGCAACTACCCATGCTTCCACTTCTGATTCTAAGAATACAGCTGCTCAGCGATTCCTATGAAGCTACCAAATACTTCAACTCACCATCAAATTTATACACGGAGTATCCGCCCTCAAGGAACTGAATTGTGAAATATGCTGGATTCCATCTGGGCATTACAGCCACTCTCCAAACACTAATACACATATCCAGCTCGCTGTTAAATGCTGTACTCAACCATGCATACTTTGCAGCACTTAATGCGCCCACTCAGATTTCGATGCAGCATATACACCGTCCCCAGAAATACGGGCCGCTTCGGCCTTCTTCTCCGCCATCAATTTGCGCGCCATATTCTCAAACCTCGCTTCGTCGTTGCACACCTGCACGAAAATTACGCCAATGAGAAATACAATCACATCGAGCACTGTCAGCCCGAAAACAAACGTATAGATGTTCCGTAGATACGAATCCGCGTACCCATACACCAGATCTTGGCATCCGGGGAGCGACGACTGCTCAAAACAGGTATCGGTCACCGCGGGCGCATCGCGCGGCGACTGGAACCCGCAGCACGGGTTGATCGTCGAATCAAACTCCTGGAACGAGCGCCGAAGATTATACGACCAAGTGGTGCGCCACGACACGCCCGAATCGTCGTGCATGGTAAGCGTCTCGTACCACACCCCGACGCCGAGCCCGATGCACGTCAGGGCGAGGCCGACCACGAGCCAGCAATACCACACCATCATCCAGCGCCGCTCCACCGGCTTCGCGTACCCCCAGAAGCCAACGAACGAGGTAAGGGTGATGAGAGTGCCGCCGATGATAAGCGAAAGGAGGTTGGAACGGGACACGACAGCGTTGCGGCGGGCCTCGGTGGTGGTGGAGAAATACACGCCGATGGCGAGCGAGAGCAGCCCTGAGGCAAGGAGGGTGAGGTTGAGGGTTAGGAAAGTGTACGCCGTGGGCTTGGAGATGGCCATCGAGGGAGGGGCGGGCGGGATGATGAGGGGCGGGCGATAGCGTAGAGGCGATGTCGGGAGGTGAGGCCGCTGACGGACCGCCATGACCAGGACACAACGCCTCTCGCGCCGATTGCACTCGACCACTGCATCATGCGCAGCTTCGTTCCACCGTCTGTCCAGACTGACGATTCCAACATCTCGCGATCTGCCTGCTGATGCGGCACATTCCACACCCGCGCATCAACTGATGCTGCGCGCCGGGGTTCTTCGACAGGTACGCGTTGCCGTTGCGCGTTGCGCGTAACACGTATACGATCCTATATTTAACCACCGCTAGTCCTCTGCTGGCATCTATACACTTCTTCCGCTGGCGCTGCGGGCGTTGAGCAAGGTGGAGCGAATCGTCGACGACGAGATGTCCGCTGTCGGTATCGCCTGTCACCATGGCACCAGTCTATTGGAATATTTCGATAGGCGCGCAGAAAATATCAATGCCGAATCTTTTGCCGAGTTCGGCTTGGAAAACGACTGGTCGCTGGGAAGCTATGGGGGCCGAGGCATGTTCGCTCTCCATAGCCTCAGTCTCCAACAGCAGCTTAGATATTCCGACTGAAGGATCGTAAGCGAGCCGATTATATTCTGGCGCCGACACACGAGGAAGAAGTCGTTCAGTTGGCGACACAGTTTATCCATTCACGCCGTGACTTGCCCAAATTGCTTTACCAGACAGGTTTGTCTCCCGTTCCAGTGGCGATTTTGACATGACCATGTTAGGCAGAAAGTTCCGTGATGAACCACGACCAAGGGCAGGGCTGCTACGGGCCCGAGAATTCATCATGAAAGATTTATATTCGTTTCATGCCGACGAAGCATGTGCTGCAGTAACCTACGACCGTATCGTTGGTGCTTATCGCCACATTTTTGAACGCATCGGAGTTCCGTATCTCGAGGTATGGTCACTTGCATAAAGCGCTGACCTGACGTGCTTGTTCCCAGGCAAGAGCTGATTCAGGGCTAATTGGTGGCTCGCTGTCGCATGAGTTTCATTTTCCGGCTGCCGGTAGGTTGCTCATCCGGTATGCGCATAAACCGGTCATAACTGTCACTAGTCGGTGAAGACACTGTGCTGTATTGCTCACAATGTGGGTATGCGTCGAATGAGGAATGCGCCGAACGCGTTCCTAGCGTAGTAGATGTGTCTCTCAACAAGGCCGCTGGATCACTCACTTTTGATATCTGGGTCGATTCCAAAGATTCTTCCTCCTCAAGTCTTATTATCGTCATTCCGCGCAATCGCAGAGTTGACAGTGCATCACTCCATAAGAGTGGCTATCGTCAAAGTACGCCTGATGACGATTCAAGATCGGCCTCCCCCCCTACGTTAGTGCTTGATGATTCCATTCGATGGACAGACGGCGCCAATGACATGGATGCCGCCGTTGCTATTGCCAAAATTCTTAAGCATCCTAACGGCTGCGATTTTGAACGCAGAGCTATAAGTTTTGCACAGCCTGACGACGCCTGTGTCAGATGTGCTTCCACTGCTTCTGCACAGCAGCGAGCTACACTTCAATGCCATCGAGCGATCGAAGTCGGACACACATTCATGCTCGGAACCAAATATTCTGAACCGCTTAATCTTCGCGTGGTATCGCAGACCGGTGAGATGCTCCCTGTGCATATGGGATGCTATGGTTTGGGGATTACTCGCATCCTCGCTGCAGCGCTTGAAGCGAACCATGAGCGACATTGCAAATCATTTGGTGTGCCGCCTCCAGGATTATGCTGGCCAGAGTCGATTGCACCATTCAAATGCCTTGTGCTTCCTATTGGCGGTCAGGCTCAAGATGCTGCGCCAGAGGTAGCCACAAGAATTGCTGAGCGCGTTGGAGCAGACGAAGTCGTTGTCGACGATCGGAAAGGTACCGGTCCAGGCTGGATGATGGGTGACGCAGAGCTAATCGGGTACCCGCAAGTCGTGCTTCTTGGGCGTGCTTGGAGCGAAAGCAATGGCCGCCTGGTAGAGCTCCGCCGGCCTGGACACGAGGCGCAGATCATGGAGTTGAACAGTGTCATTGAGACGTGCGAATAAACATCCGTCCAGCCATTGCTTTACAAAGATGGGGTCACAATTGCCACAGACGCTACATATCAATACACAATAGCAAAGCTATCAAGCTTCTTACGAATATTTATCCCCGCAGCCAAATCAGCCACTATTGGCCAGGATTCCTCATTGCGGCATACCCACGGATTAAGGCGCGCTCGGCCCCAGGAACGCCACGCGCTTGCTCCTGCTCAAGCGCCAGTATCGCATCGCGTCTAGTGACCCGTGTCTCGATGGGTGTTGGTCGATACTGTCGCCATCTCATATCTTGACCTACGCCTCCCGAAGCAGCCGATCCACCACTAGCAGCCGAAACCTGCCACGATTTTCGCTTTCCACCAATCGCCCGTCTAACCGCCTCGTTCGTCTGTGCCTGCTGAACCTCCTCGGTGACAAACCCACGCCTACTGGAACTAGGCGCAGCGCCTGTTGCAGCTGCCTTTTTGCCTCGCTTGGAATCCAGCAAACGGTCTTTTTGCTGCTGCCGCAATTCTGCGCGTGCTCTCGCATCACGCATGTACTGCATCTCTCCAAGGTGCTCGACATGGGCGAGGGTGTACAACTCTGACCGAGGATCGCGGTGCGTTTCGACCTCGTACGGTGGCGGAGGCAGCATTGGATCCTGTGGCGCATCCAGGATCGAGCGAATATCATATGTGCGTATGCGGTGGTGCGTGATGGCGACGGTGCGCTCGACCAAGTCCGAGAGGCGGAGGGTCAGGACTTGGGCCATGTAGGACAGGGCAGAATCGTCGATGCTACTGACACCTTGAGCAGAGGCTAGATGTGCAACAGAGCGTGCCACGTCAGAGCAGGCGTGAGGTGATTAAAGGCCAACCTTGATGAAGCACAATGCTCTGCAGAATGCTCGTATCAATGAGGCTTTGCTGCGACGCTTGAGCAAGGCCGGCAGCAAGCTGTGCGGGGGTGTAGGCAGCCGTTTGCCGCACTCCACGGGAATCAACATCCTGCAGCATGATCGTCGGATAGTCTGACTACAACCCAGTGGCTTACTTGGGCATACAGCGAAACATCATGAAAAAAATCCAGAGCTTTGTCGTCACCGGCATCATCGTTCGCAGGACTAGCCATTAGGCGACAGTTAGATGGCCCTGATGAATTGCAACATACGGAGCATCTGTACGGCCAGCACCAGTGCCAGCACGCGGAAGAGCGGATGATCTAGTAAGCAGGGTAAGCAGCGGATGAGGCGAAGGGGCACTTGCATCGCACGCGCGCCTGAGTGCCCACTTGCTTGTGCAGTAGCCATCGAGGATGCTGCAGTACGAGCATGGCTCAAGGTTGCAGCACCCGCTGTCCTCTGCCGCTTCGTAGCAGACCCGTGACGAGCTGAGCCCGTAGCTTTGGTCCCATTTGTCCGTCCGCTCGGCAGGTCGTCATCCTCCTCCCCATCCGATTCCTGGTAATTCACAACGGATCGTTTTCGATGGCCTGGCGGCTGCATCTCCCCGTTCTGAGTGGCTGGTTGCTGCGGGTAGTCGAGGGCTGGGGTGGGAAGATCGACGCTGGGACCGCGTTGAAGCCGCGCTGGTCTGCCGCGCGGACGAGTCACGTCCGATACTGACGACTCTGCGCTTGCTTGAGAATGGTTATGCGGCGGGGGCTGCGGCGAGTGAAGACCGGGACGGGGTGCGACGGGTGCGACGGTTGCGATGTGGCTCATGTAGCTAGAAAAGCAGCAATCGCAAGCAGCAAAATAGTTATAAAAGGCTCGCTCGCAGGACGGCTTATGGGATACCGCCATCGAGGGCTTGGATGTCTGCGAGTGATCAGAATGGCGTTATAAAACTGCCTGCGCGCTTGATGCAGTGCTTGATGGAATGGTTTCCGGATTTGGAGAAAGGCAGTAGGGTAGTGGGGGTGTCAGTTCTGATGGAATGTTCCCCAGCTAGGAGATTGCTTATCAGGTCTGGGACAACCTTATTTCTTCCCATTACTATAATAGTCTGAATTGACTCTTCTCGTAGCTAGAATACATGCTCAAATAGCAGATAAGTGATTTAGTAAGCACAGTTAATTAGATAAGGCCAGCAAGCTGTATTGCCAAAGCCTGTTAAGGAAACACAGCACGCAACATACCCATATGCCATAGACACAGGATTGATATATGCGCTATATTTAAACACTAAAACGCCCTACAATGCACTGAAACTCCCTCAACTCCGCGAATCCATCGCCATGCGTAAAGCCCAGTGGGAACGCGAAGCATTCGTCATTTATCTCGCCCATCCGAGTGGATGCCGCGACCATCAACCCAGCAGCAGCACCACGTTTCTTTCTCCTTCGCCACGCCGTCTGCTCCCGCGCCTCCGCATCCGCCACCGCCACCCCCGCCGCTCACCGCAGAGAACATCGCCCTCATGCAGCAGCGCCACGAGGACGAACGGCAGCGCGCCATTGCCGAAGCCGCGCGCATCAACGCCGTCAAGCGTGAGCAGGAGTCGCTGCTGCGGCTGCAGAAAAAGCGGCGTCCGTCGGGGTACATGCTGCCTGATCGCGGGTCAAAGTACACCGTGCAGGATTTCTTGTTTGGCACCACCCTCGGCGAAGGCTCCTACTCCACCGTGGTGCTGGCCATGGAGAAATCCTCCAAGCTGCAGTTCGCCGCCAAGGTGCTGGACAAGAAGCATATTATACGGGAGAAGAAGGTCAAGTATGTGAATGTGGAGAAGCTGACGCTGTCGAGGCTCAAGGACCATCCGGGTGTGATTCGTTTGCACTGCACGTTCCAGGATCCACGCTCCCTGTGTATCCGCCATCGTCTTGCATTGCACGCTTGTTGCTGACCACCATCCAGACTACATCCTCGATTATGCGCCGAACGGAGAACTACTCTCTTGGATTCGCAAAGTCGGCTCGTTTGATGCGGCAACAACGCGGTTCTATGCCGCGGAAATCGCCACCGCCATCGAGTATCTCCACACCTGCGGTGTTATCCATCGCGACCTCAAACCGGAAAAGCAGGCTCCTAAACCCAAGTCGCTTCGTTCTGATCGTGCCTAGTGTTTTACTCGATGCTGATATGCATGTCAAGATCACAGACTTTGGCACCGCGCGGATGATTGGAGAGACCGAGCCTCAGTCCAATCTAGATGGTGGGTTGGATCCGCCATACCTGCCGAACTCCATCTTGCATAGAAATGCGCTCCAATTCCTTTGTTGGCACGGCCGAATACGTCTCGCCCGAACTGCTGACCGAGAAATCCGCAGGCAGAGGGTAAACCCGACCCTGCATGCCGCCGTCTCTAACGCTCCACAGATCCGATTGGTGGGCGTTTGGGTGCATGCTATACCAGCTTCTGTCTGGCCGCCCGCCATTTCGTGCCTCGAACGAGTACCAGACCTTTCAGCTCATCACTGGGCTCAAGTACACGTTCCCGCCCGGGTTCCCATCCCTGGCCGCAGATCTCATCCGAAGGCTGCTGACGCTAAACCCGGTCGACCGGATCACACACGGTGGGCCCGAAGGCATGGTCCGGCTGCGTGCCCATGGCTTCTTCCGTGGCACCAATTGGAAGGATTTATGGAACCAGACGCCACCCAAGATTGGCGGGTATCTACCGGCGCGAATTGACGAGGAAGCAGCGGCAGTGGTTGATCCTGAATTGGTGACAACAATATCGGTTGCCGAGGAGCCCATTGCTACCACTCTACTCAAAGAAACGGAGCTTCGCAGTGGACACGATCTATTTAACAACGACGGAATTCCGTGGATAGGGATGATTGATTATGGGGACAGCTCCGTGCCAACCTCGCCCACGACGACCGAAGCGAGTCAAGCAATGTCGCCCAGGACGCAAATTGCACCCGGGCTGAGAATCGCTGGCGTTGGACCCGAGATACCCGAGCACGCAGTTCGACTATCACGCGCAGACAGCTTAAGCAGCGGCGCACTAGGCCTGAGTGGCACGGACACGCCGCTGTCGAGAACGCAGACGCCATCGAGTCGCGAGTTGCGCTGTAGCGGAGCAGTGCAGGTCCAACAGCAACAGGAGAATGAGGCATCCCTAAACGCAGCGCTGCAGCGTGAGGCCGAGAAGCAGCGTGCGGCGGAATTGCGAGCTCAACGCGAAGCAGAGCGACAACCGCGTTGGAGCGAGATAATTTTCCCTCAAGAGCAGGTCATTCGTCACGGACTCGTGTTCCGCCGACGCGGTCTGTTCAGCAAAAAACGCCTGCTATTCTTGACCGACCGACCAAGGCTGTTCTATGTTGAGCAGAAGAGCCTGAGCGTGTGCGGGGAAGTGTTTTTGAGTCCACGGATGGTGATTGAGCTTAAAGATGAACGCAATTTCTTTGTGCATACGGTGAGTCCTGCACTTGTGTGTGTGTCATGCTGACACGTGGTAGCCGCAAAAGATTCATTATTTCGAAGACGTGAGCGGCGGTGCTGCTGAATGGGTTGAGGCGATTCGCAAGCAGCTTGCGGATGCCTACGGACCAGCGATGTAAGGGGGCGGTTGGAAAATGATGGAAGTGCGTCGATGTATACCAAATTTAGATTTGCATAGTATGGATACAACAAGAGTGAGCACTCACGAACATCTGAAAGCGGAGAGGAGAAGGACAGCAGCAGAGCGTAGAATAGATTAGAGCAATGTCGACGGATGGAGCCAGGCTGCCTCAGAGGATAATGCAACAGCAGCACTTTTCCTCGCCATCGAGCACCTCCGCTTGTGACCCACGCTTCTTGGCCGCTACCAAATACACCGAGAGTAAATAGGGGGATTAAAGGTGGAGAGGAGCGCACATTCAGTGATCGATGGCGACGTTTGCTTCACCACAAGATGTGCAATCGTCGTCCCGCCCGCCGCAATTTTATTCGCTAAATGACGGGTACCCAAGTTAGCACAAGAATGAGACGAGACGGTGGGAAATGACTCAGTACCCTGCAGCGAACTGGCATCCTCCAAAAACCGGCCCAAATACACGACCTTCAGCGCCTCTGGCCCGCTCGGCACCGGCACCACCTCTGCCCACTCTTTTGGCCATCGTGTCAGCATATCCATCTTCACGTCCCGCACGAGCGCATCCCTTGCATACCGAAATGTGTGGCGGTGGCCCGAGACCAGCAGCAGCGTCAGATCGACCTGATCGTCCGGAACCACGGTGGCGGCGTCATTGTTTGGGGCGGTGACGGCCGAGGACACGCTCAGGCGGCGAGTGGTCGCTGTCGCGGGGGACACGGAGAGGATGTCGGAGGAGATGCCGATGGATTCGGGAGCCATGGCGACAGCAATTTGGGAGCTGCCGCTTGACTGGCGCCTTTTCACTGCGATTCGATGAGTGCCGCGAAGGTGTCCAAGCAGCGCCCGCTGGCCTCCAAGGAGGCAGCCGCGTTCAAGCAGATCTTGGCAAGGCTATAAATAGAACGCGCTTGTGTAATAACGCGTTAGATGTAGCAATGCTATGAGGCGAAGCAATACAAGAAGGCGCTGAAGCTCGCCGATGCAATCCTGAAAAAGGCCCCAGACCATGGCGAGACCCTCGCTATGCGCGGCCTCCTCCTGCAATCCATGGGACGGCCGTCGGACGACGCCTACGATTGCGTGCGTCGCGGCCTCCGCATGGATCTGACCTCGCACATCACGTGGCATGTCTACGGCTTGATGCGCCGCGCGGATAAGGAGTACCTGGAGGCAATCAAGTGCTATCGCAACGCGCTACGCTACGATCCAAACAATATCGCGATTATGCGCGATATGTCACTCTTGCTGATACACACACGTCAATACGCAGCGTATGTGGATGCCCGCGCCGCGCAGCTGAAGCTGCAGCCCGCACAGGCAGCGTCATGGTTGGGTCTTGCCGTGGCGTACTACATTGCCGGATTACCGGAGCAGTGTGTCCAGCTGGTGTCCAAATTTCTGGAGAATATTTCCGTTCGCCCGACGCCCGAATCCCGTGACCCGTTCTACTCGGAAATGGTGTGGCTGAGCAACCTGTGCCTCGGGTCGAACCCGTCGCTAGCACTGGAGGATCTCGAGAAGCAGGCTGGGATGTTTGTGGATCAGGATTTGATATGCTGGCGCCGCGTCCAAATCCTTGGGTCCATGGGTCGTGCTGACGAAGCACAGAAACGACTCTGGCCTATGCTGTGCGTCAGCCCAGACTCGAAGCAGATCCTGGAGGCGTACCTCTCATGCGTCATCCGCAATGCATGCCCGCTTACAGATAAAGCGATTAGCTGGGCTGCCGAGGAACGTACATCGGTAGTCGCGGAGTGCTCCATCCTCCGCGCTGCGCTCCCAAAGTCATCCCTCCTGCGGTGGTACCCGCTTTCCTATGCCGCCACTGAGGAATTTGAGCCGCTTGTGGAAGACTATCTCCGCGCTGGCATTCGCCGTGGCGTCCCATCGCTGTTTGTCTCGCTCAAGACGCTTTATCCCATCCCTCTACATATCCTTGCACGCGATGCTATTCCGAATCCAACTTCAAGCGAGGTGAAAGTGGCCCAGGATCGGGCCGCCGTCATTCAGCGACTTGTGCATGGGTACGAAACGAATTTAACGACATCAGGGTCATTCCATGATTCGGCTGCTGCCACGAAAGAGCGTGATCCGACTGCTTCCCTCATCTGGACCCGCCTCTATCTCGCACTTCACTACGACCGACTCCAGGATCTTACCAAGGCAACCAAATATATCAATTTAGCAATCGAACACGAGGATGTACGCGATGACATGCGTCTGGATTTGCTCCGAACTAAAGCCAAGATTCTGAAGCACGGCGGGGATGTCCGTGCTGCCTGGGCAGTGCTCGAAGAGGCCCGTGCCCTGGCTGTCTCGGACCGTTGGATTTGTAACAAGAGCGTCAAGTATGCACTTCGGTGTGGTGAGATCGAGCGGGCCTCGGAAATTGTGGGCATTTTCACCAAGGTTGGCGTTTGCTGATGTATCGATGCATCCGACGGACAACGTTGAGTAGAAAAATGTGGAACCGACCAAGGATCTGAATGACATGGAGGCGCTATGGTATCTCCATGAACTTGCACAGGCGCATCGGCGTACTGGTCGTGTTGCACAAGCACTCAAGACGTTTCATCAAATTGATAAAGTGAACCAGCAATGCTTACACCCATTGGCAACTAATGGACTTGGCATTCTAGATTTTCAATGTATTCTTTGACGATCACATGGATTTCCACGGATACAGCATTCGCAAGGCAATGATGCGACCCTATTTTGAGTGGGTGCAGAGCGTTGTAGTATGATGTGGTTGCTAACGTTGCGTAGACTGCTGTCGTTCGAGGATACATTACGCTCGCATCCCTTTTATATCCGCTCTGCTGTCGCTGCAATTGAGGTGTACCTTGAGCTGCACCAAGCCAACACCCGTACTGCTGCCAGCACTAATGGTGGTGGGTTGTGTCCTGGCTCCTTGCCGATTTCTGATTTAATTGACAGATGCCTTGTCAGCTGCCGAAATAAAGAAGCTGAAGAATAAGCAGCGCAAGGCCGAGCGTAAGGGGGCCGCTGAGACTCCCAAGACCGTCACTGTCGATGCCAATAAGACGGCCGCGATACCGGCAGCCGAAGTCGAAGACGTTGACAAGTTTAGCAAGGCAAGCTTTGGCCTGGTATTGTGTGTGTGTGAGCTGACGTTTACCGGGACACAGATAGCCGACCCGCTCGCTGAGGCCGCCAAGTTTTTGAGCTTCCTTCATGATCAAGCACCTAATAATCCAAACATCCTCAAAGTGACATTCGAGTATTATTTAGCTAAGGGTCTGATACTGGCTTCAATGCTGCTGGTGCTAAAGATCCCCACAGGTCAATATCTTCTTGCTCTACGCACTCTCGCAGTCATGTCCAAGAGCGACCACCTTGGCGCAGATGTTGTTCTGGGGCTTGTTCGACTCACAGCGGTATCTAATCGTTGTTTGGATGTCACCGTCAAAGCGGCTATCGACGCTTCAGTGTCTAAACTCACTGGCGGTGCCTCTGTACTTGATTTCAGCCAAGCCGAGATGGAAAAATATCCTGACAATGCCCGCTATCGCAGCGCAGGTAAGTTCTTGCAGAGTAATGTCAGTACTTACATTCGGGCAGCTGCTGAAGCAATAAGTACGCTTAAAGGCGATCATAATGCAGCATTGGTTGGCGCTGGGACGTAATAGCCAGAGAAAGAGTTGATTGTTAAGAAAAGGTTACTTGGCCAGCATCCGAGTCGCAGCAGCATTGGCAAGTAGCTCGAGGGAAGCAAATTGTTGGCGGGAGCAAGGGGGCGTCATTTAGCGCCAGTGTCTCGTCAGCCAAACGCAGTCATCCAACACGTCAACGCTGACCTTACAGGTTTTTTTCAACCACTGGTGTTGCATCCACCTTCCGCCCTGCCCCACTCTCCGCCGCCCATTGAAAACACTCGGAATCCTCTTAGCAGCATGAAAGCACTGTCTCTCCTCGCCCTTGCTGCTCTTGCGGCGCTCGCCCCTGGCGCCTGTGCGTCAAGCGACAATCCTGGTGTCCATCCCACCTCCCTTGCTAATAGGAAATTGCCGCGCCATCCTCCGTCAGCTACAGGAGCATTAGCCCAAACCAGCCCCGCATTAAGTGACAGAGTGGAACAGACTTGCGAGAAAGCGCGACTTGAAAAGCCTCTTGAAAACAATACTGATCTCAGCAGCCTCCCCCCCGAAATGCGTGATGCATTGCTGCGCTATCTTCCCCAGTCAGGCAAAGGAGCATTGGCACGAACCAGCCGCTCATTCAAAGAGGATGTGGACAGTGTCCGTGATATATCACTTCTTGAAAAGCTCTTGGATTTGTTCCAGCAGCTCAAGTTGCCTCGTCCAGAGGAAACAATCATACAGTCCCTCGTCGCGGCAATGAAGGCCTCACGCGATAAGAAAAGTCTCCCCCTGGGCCTCCTCATCAGCACCATTGGCAATGGCATGCTGCTTCATAATCCCGCCACAGCAATAAAGCTTGCCCAACTCACAATGCCTGAGAATACTACCATAGACATCACTCCTGACTCACTCAGCCTCCTTCAATTGTATCGCGCAGGTGAGGGAGACCCGCACATAGAAAAGCTCATAAAGAATAATACCAAATTGTTCAAAGGTGGCCTCAATATCAACGAAAAATGGATGGACTATGATTTCCTGGAATGGTTTATGGACGAGATCTTTTACATGCGGCGTATCATCGCTATCCAATACTCGCATGAGGATATATCTGCGATACTGTGCTTTGTGATATACTCGAAGCTTAATCCACAGGTGCTTACCGGCCAAGTATCAGCGACTCAGGAGAGCATCACTGAAGTTTTGAACTCGTTGCAGATATTCGCACATATTTTCACGACCTTTAACCATCGCATGTCGATTCCTGCTTTTACGAGGCTGCATTCGGTCAAAGCAGGCCCGCCTGTGATCGATCGAGGGACATTCGACATCAAAGCGGGGTTGAATGCCTGCCTCGCCCATCATCCAAGTATCGGTAAGCTAGCCGTAGGCCTGGACTCGCTCTCCATTGAAGGTTTTATGGACGCCCGCTCACTTTATCTTAAAAGACTTATCATAGAGCAAGCTGCCGAAGCTACAGGGATGGACGCCGAGGATATGCTGTTGGCAGCCAGTTATCCTTGGGATGCGCAATCATTCATCGTAATATCGAACCTTTTCAAGACGGCATTTGCTCGCATGGCGGGCAGCAGCGTGCTAAAGTGGAGCACACAATCATGGCTGATCCGAAAGCTGGTCAAGAGGAAGAAGTATAGTGCTGCCTCCTTGATACTGAGGTTAAACTATCGCCACGGGCTACTTCCTGGTCATTTCTCAAATGATATATTTACTCAAATCTTGCAAATCTTTGAAAGGACTGAAAATGGCACAAAGTTGAGCATGGCTTCCAGCTCGACAGTAAATATTGTCTTTGGTCCACATTATTGAATATGAGATTGAACTGTTGAATAGTGCAGATATAATGCAAGAAATAAGATAATAATTTTATTAGCAATTTACACTCCTGACTCCTGATACCTAGTAGGAGCGGTCTTTCCAACATGAATAGGATATGAGAAGATTGTTAGATGTAGGATTAAAGAATGTGGAAGATTATAATTGTGCCTTACTGAGCCATTACATTTTAGCACAACAAAGTCACTCATGCGCAGTCTTGTCTTTTAACTTTAACGCCAAATTCACAATGTTTGCCTTGATCAAAGCCTATGAATTCATTCTTGGAATCAAGTGACTCGCACTACGGTCTGGAGAGAACGGGTTCACCAGTCCCTGGATCTGCGTGGTCCGATGATGAGCTCGAGCGCTTCAGGATCGAGGTGCATAGGGAGAGCTTTGTCGACTTCTTTCTGGAGAACCCTCCGCCTCCTACGAGCTTCTCAGACGACATCAACAAGCTGCTCGCCGCCGATCTATCGAATCTTAATGTGGAGAAATGGAAGGAGCTGAGGCCTGACTACAATGACAAGACGGTGTCCCGTTTCGCGAAAGCCATCCTTGACATTACCAGAGCACACGCGTTCTTAGAAAACGACGCAGACCTGCTCTGCAAATCATTGCTGGAGCATTTTAGTTACGACCATCAGGATCTCGTCATACGGGGTTCCAGAGAGCTACGGTTGGACATGAACGGAGGGCAAACCATTGCCAGGCCCGATCTATGCATCGAGACATGCATTCTTACTACCATCAGGCTCCTAGTGCAGAAGGACAGGCGCGATCAGGTTTCGGCCAACCGGATCCTAACTGGTACAAAGTCCAGGAAGCGCATGGCGGTGAATCCTCAGGCGCAAGTCATTGCGGAAGCCATAGCGTCTTTTCAGGAGAACAACAGGATCAGAGCCAGCCAGAAGATGCAGCTCGAGAAATCACTGCTCATTCCGTGCATCACCATGCTAGGCACACGCCCCACGTTCTATCTTATTCGGGTGACCAAAGATTTGGCCGACGCAGTCGCAAGGGGGGATCGGCCCAATGAGGTCACGATCGTCAGACGATACACTGTTCCGACCAGTGGGATTATTCGGGGTGATGCCATGTTGAACAGTAATTTCAGGCTGCACATATTCCAGTGCTACGCATCGCTGAGGAAGTACGTACTCGGCCATGACCCGGAGTGCGAATACTCTGAGCTGCAGAGCACCATGCATAGCCCGATTTAAAACGTACATCCTGATCGCATCCTCCTGCATGCCCACACTCTGCTTGATAGGATGCGTAGGTAGTGTGTGCAAGTGACCTTTCTGTTTGTTTGCAATAGGCGTAGCACTCCATCCAAACTAATGTATATTTTGCTCAGTGTAACAATAGTTGGTCAACTGAAGATGTACAATATGCCAAGGCATTTTGCTAATAAAACACCTAAATTGCCTAAATCTGCTTTCTGACACACTTAAATTAAGGTTGCATTGCAGTACAGTTTATGTTTCCATATAATTTTGGTTTCAATTACCAAGTAGGTTTAACATTGGGCAATATAATGACTAACTACAGCCAGATCATATGCTATATAAGACAGCATATATGATTATTAGTTGGGTTTATAGTTAGCAGTCTCTTTTCTATCCTTGCTTAAGACTAATATAGCTGAATACTAAAGAATCCATACTCCACTTAGGCTATGCAGCATAGACTATAACCTTCCCATGCATCTGAGCATAAAATAATGCCTTTCTAAAGATATAAAATGTCCTAAGACCACTACCTAAGTGTGGTGGCTACATGGCAAAGTAGTCATAAGAAGAAAAAACTCCCACTAACTTTGATTACCATCATCTCTACTCCCTGCACTTGTCTTAGGTGTGTTCTGTAGAAAGGTGTGGCAGGACGCAGAGATATTTGGCTTCAGTGATGGTATTAAGACCAGTTATAGTGAGGTATAATAAGGGTGATTATAGAATGAGGACGGGGGCAGAGGAAGAAGAAAAGAAGAAAGTATTATTTAGTAGACCACGTGGTCAATGCAGCCATCTATACCCTGTCATTCAAAGGTGCAGCTGCTCATTTCCAACATGTTCTTCTAAAATTCCAATACATGGGAGTGTCACTGAGTGCTCAAGTCTTACCTAATGCTATCTTATTCTATCCAAAGATAACATTACACTTGAGCTGCATATCTCACAATCAGATTTTACAGCATGTAACAATCGGGCACCCCGCTTTGTATGAAGATTTGAGATGCATTGAAATTGGTAGCTGACATGTCGCGTAAAAGTACAAGTTTTTTCTAGAGAACGAAAGCTTTCCATTGTCCACAACAATCCGGGCACAACACATGGCAAGACCGAGCGAGCGTGTCATCGAAACTCGGCAACCTGGTACCACATCCGCCGCCCGCCCCACTCCACTCTCTGCTGTCCATCAAAAAACTCTCGGAAATCCTCTTAGCAGCATGAAATCACTATCTCTCCTCGTCCTTATTGCTCTTGCGGTGCTCACCCCTGGTATCCATGCATCGGGCGACAATCCTGGTGTCCATTCCAACACCGCCCAAACCAGCCCTGCATTGAGAGGCAGCGTGGACAAGGCTCGCGAGCAAACGCGACTTAAAAAACTTCTTGAAAGCAAAGTTGATCTCGGCAGCCTCTTCCCCGAGATGCGTGATTCATTGCTGCGCTATCTTCCCCAGTCAGGCAAAGGAGCATTGGCACGAACCAGCCGCTCATTCAAAGAGGATGTGGACAGTGTCCGTGATATATCACTTCTTGAAAAGCTCTTGGATTTGTTCCAGCAGCTCAAGTTGCCTCGTCCAGAGGAAACAACCATACAGTCCCTCGTCGCAGCAATGAAGGCCTCACGCGATAAGAAAAGCCTCCCCCTGTATCTCCTCATCAGCACCATTAGCTATGGAATGCTGCACATGCATCCCGATAAAGCAATAAAGCTTGCCCAACTCGCAATGCCTGAGGATACTACCATAAACATCACCCCTGACCGGCTCAGCCTCCTTCAATTGTTTCGCGCAGGTGGAGGAGACTCGCGTATAGAAAAGCTCATAAAGAAAAATGCCAAACTGTTCAAAGGTGGCCTCGGTATCAACGAAAAATGGATGGACCATGGTTTCCTGAAATGGTTTTTGAAGGAACTGTGGCCAGTTTCCGAAATTCGATACTCGCCTGATGATTTCTCTGCGACACTATGCTTTGCAATGTACTCGGAACTTAATCCACAGGTGCTGACCGGTCAAGTATCAGCGACTCGAGAGGACCTCACTGAAGTTTTGAAGTCGATGAAGTTAATGGCACGCGGCCTCCAAACGCGCAACGAGGAAATGGCGCTTCCTGACTTCACGAGACTGAACTCGGTTAAAGCAGCCCCACCTGTGACCGATCGAGAGCTATTTAACATCAAGGAAGGGTTGTACACTTGTCTTGCTCGTCATCCAAGCATCGGTGAGCTAATCGAAGGCCTGGACTCGCTCTCCATTGATGGCATTATGGACGAGCGCATGCTTTATAAGAAGGCGAGTGCCATAGTGGATTTTGCCTTTGCCATAGGTATGAACGTTGAGGATATGCTGTGGGCAGCGAGTTATCCTTGGGATGCGCAATCGTTCAACGTAATTTCGGTACTTTTCGAGCATTTATTTGCTGGTATGGCGGGCAGCAGCGTACTGGAGTGGAGTACACAGTCATGGCTGATCCAAGAGCTGATCGATCGGAATAAGTATTATGCTGCCGCCATGATACTAAGGTTAAACTATGATCACGCATTTCTTCCTGGCCATATCTCAGATGATGAATTTGTTCAAATCTGGCATTTCCTCAATAGGGCTGAAAATGGCACGAAATTGAGCAAGGCTTCCAGCGCAATATTAAATACTGCCTTTGGTTCACATCAATGGAATAAGGGATTGAACAGGACATGAGACGGTTGTTAGATGTAGGGTTAAATGATGTGGAAGAATGGAGAGTTTGTATATCCTCATTGCAGGACCTATGCAGAAATGCCAATTGCTGCTATGCATGTATGGCCCAACAGGACTATTTTCTGCTTTGTGGTTGCTTCACACACTACAGTCAGCTTGGCAGTTATATTCCAATAGCAAATGCATTTCCCACTTAATATGTGATTAAAGAGGGATAATATTACTGCTGATTTGATGCTTGCTGGAGAGTTGTAGCTAGTCACTTCTTACTTGTACTCAGTTTGATGTTAAGTCAAGCCATCACTTTTAAATTAGGCTGGTTTGTCTTTGGCTACAATATAATCAATTTTAATGGATTCTCAAGTTGTACTTAGTCATTGGGCAAAAGTAGCAATTGCTGGCACTATTGTGCTATCAGCCATTGCCTCAGGTCGCGTCGGCGGTAGTTTGTTGATGGAAATTGACTTTTGTAGGGTAAGAAGGTAATATAGTATAAATTTCTCGTTTGATTATCCGTTATGGTCTAGTGGCTAGGATTTCGCACTCTCACTGCGACGGCCGGGGTTCAATTCCCCGTAGCGGAATTTTTACTTTCAAGATTGCGTTACAGTCTCATATGCATACTGGAATTATAGAGATTTCATCATCCAAACATAATTTTGCATAGGTGCCAAGTCCTAATAGACAGATATGCTAATAGATACATCCAGTATCTGACCAAATATTTTATATAGATTTCTCCTCACTATCCATCATATTCCAAAGCATCTTATTTAATAGGTGAGCATACTGAATATGATTATATATTCCTCTTGTGTTTTAATAGTGCAGCGTTCTCCATTGATTTAGTGACACCTAATTGTTCAGCAGTTTAATGTCATTATATCAAAGATGGCACTCTATTAAGGAAGAAATATAAATATTGAAATCCAATTGTCCAGTGGTTTGATGTCCCTATATCAAGGGAGAACTCTGTAGATCAAAGATAGATGATAAGCATGATTATAACCAGTAGGAGAGGGAGAGGTAAGCCAATAGTGATATATATTGCACATTTTACCTCTGTCTGATGCGCCAGTTTGTACATTAACTATTCAACAACTAGGTGATCGACCAGCAAGACAACAGGGGCATGCATTGCTCCTGTTGAAAAACATGGCTCTTCCCAAGTCATGCAACGTCCCAGCCAAGAAGCATCAGTTGATCCGCGCCCCCGCTCCACACCGCCTCCTCTTCAGCTACTCACCCCGCAGAATGCACACAAAGACGTCCTTCGGGCTGTTCCCGTCTTCGTCTACATTCTTCTCGCGCATGTCTATCTCCTCGACACATCCATGGTGTATTTCCTGCTGCGCTCCCTCGTCACGCTCACGCTGGCCGAGTCGTCGATATCAAAGACACTCAGCGACCCAGGAGATGGCACTTTTGCAACGCAGAGTCTTGTGATTGGCGTTGTTATGTCAAATATCGTGGCAGGCGTACATCATCTTGTCGGGAGATTGGGCGATTCTGCACTCGTCATTGATTTCCTCGGTCGCTGTAGGCATTCTCCCTGGCGCGTCACCGCTGATACCTATTCTAGCTGGGACTCCGCCATCAAGAGCATATTTGGTAGCAACGGATGCGATTATCCTTGCGCTTCAGCTGCTTCAGCTCGCCATCCAACGCCTTGACCCGGCCAAATCTGTAGACAATTCACCATCTCCCGAGACATCATCGCCGCTACTGCCTCCTGCGAATGATGTTCATGATTCTGTATCTGCTTCCGATGCTGGAGGGTATCTTGGCTGCGGGCCCAATAGTAGCCTCGATTTCCTGACAAGATCACCACCACTTGCAATTGATACTGGCGATGTGGAGCTGAGAATACAATGGCGTGACATCATTCGGGACACGTTTGGTAGTGGCGATGCCAGCGAGAACTCGATCTCTAGTCAAGATGATGTGGATCTGGAGAGCGGCCTGTCGCCAGGCAGTGCCTCACCAAGTGCCTCACCAAGTGCCTCACCAAATGCCTCACTTGGTGCGCGGAATCGGCGGATGCATTCATCTGTATAATTGTTATGAAATATCGCTTGCATTTGTATGTTATGCAGAGAGTGCATAGGAATAAGTAGTATATGGGGTAATATGCGACAGCGACGACTTGCCATCGACGAAGCACTCTCAGTCAACAACACCACGCTATGCCAATGCCATAAGCGCTGGAACCAGCACTGCGGCTGCCGCAGCAGCACCCAGCATGGCACCATTTTTGACACCGGCGGCAAGATGGTCCATATCGGTGATGACCTTCATGCTGCCGGCGCCATCGAATGCACTTGCGCCAACGAGCTTTTGGATCTCCGAGCGGTACGCCTCCGGAGGCAGCTCCACATCTGGGGTGGTGTAGACGGCACGCTGACAGACGTCAGAAACGCACTGCGCGGGATCCGATTCGTCGTAGCCAACCTCGAGGCGACCAACACCTTGCACGTCCATGCAGAACTTGTCTACCTTGCCGACCAGTTTGCGGCAGAGACTAGAACGCTTCCAGAGGCAGCAGGGAGAGAGGTAGCCCTTGATGGAGTTGAGTTGGCGGTACACGGTGCGGTACTCGTCTTCGTATTGGCGAACAATGTTGACATCAAGCTTGTTCATTGAGCACCAGGCGTCGGAGATTTGGTCGGGGAAGCGGAGGCTGTTGAGATTGGAACGATCATGGGACGACCAGCGTGCGTTCTCATCGCTGGGAATGTCTATGACAGAGACCCTGTCTGGGCGGGAACCGTTCGGCGGTTGGGCAACACGTGGCGGCGGCAGCCGGTCGTCGGCAAGGTCAGAGTCGGCTAGATCGACATAGTCGTAGCACAACTTGCGGTTGTCCATGGCCTGATCGGTGTTGTATGTAAGGAGCTGCAACTGGGCCGCGCGGTCAGCGCCAGCGCCGTTAAAGTCGTAGCCGTTGCGGGCCTGGTGCTTGGTCCAGATAAAATCGATCTAGGACTCATCAATAGGTTCGGGTGGGTGGAGCAGCGTACCCATGCGTGATGAGCCCAAAAGAGATAATCTACAAATGTATCACGACAGATGATAGCACTACCAAGTGCACTCACCGTTAGGACTCGCCATGGTGGCCATGTCTCCGCCAATGCTGTTGTGCACCACGGGGTGGACGATGCTCTCGATGCGCGAACGGAACGTGTCATAGTCCGCAGAGCTGGTTACAATCCTGTTGACCGCCTCCACCGAGTGGAACGCGCTAAGGGGACTGCCGTCGGTATAGTCGCGGCGCACACAGTGCGGCTGGGGGTAGTAGGCCTGATAGGACCCGACAGCGCTCGTTACACACCCGCCCTGGCCCGAACCACCGCCGTAGTATTGCGGGGAAAGCACGAGCGACAACTCTGGGGCCTGGCTATCGAGAGCCGAGTTGAAGTAGTTGAGGCACACAGAGGGATCGATGGCCTGGAGGGCGAGCTCGTACTGACGCAGGTAGGCGCGGTGCCAGGGCAAGAAGTAAGGCGTGCCGTGGCTCTGGCCCGCAGCATCAATGTGCATCTTGACCAGCTGGTCGTACTTGGTCGGTGCGGGACCCGACTGCAGGGCTTTGACGGCGGCAGCATATGCGGACCACTGCTGCGGCGACAGGGAACGGACCTCGCGACGAATGCACTGGGTTGGGCAAACACCAAAGGGCGCGGCGGTGGACGCGGCCGTGAGGTTGCCGGTGGCGTTTGCAGCCGCGGTAACATTATTGGTCGTGAGGTTTCCGACAGTGTTGTTCACTGACGAACCGACAGCGCTGTTTACCACCGGAGCCGTGACTGGAGCCACCGCTTGAGCAATCGGGGCTGTAACGGTATTGACAGCGGCGGCCAGGGGCGCAGTGATGTTGGTGAGATTGGCAATGGGTCTGACAATGGGAGCGACGAGGGGCTCCACGGCTGGAAGAATGCCGCCGAGGAGCCCGCCGAGAAGGCCGCCGCCTGAGCCCCCGGTGGCCGAGGCAAGGGCGGTAGTGACAGAGAGGAGAAGCAGCAGCTGCGCGTGCATCATGGTAATTAAGTGTTTAAATTGATAATGTGGCGGGGACAGGGACCAGATGGAGATGTGGCGGTAGTGGTGGCGGCAGCAAGAAGCTAGATGTAATTTGTCCGTCTGCCTGGATCTGCAGACTGACGCGGCTAAATGATTATTTTACTATTTTCGACAGCCGCAATTTGAGGGCTATTTTTGGTGCAGCTGTCACAAAAGGCTAAAGGTTACGCCACTCACGCTCCCAGCGGCCACCAGTCCGCTTTAGGACGGCGTTAGGCGCGCCTCGAGCGACCGCAGCGCCTCTTCCTTGGCCATCAGCTCCTTCCGCCTCTCGGCAATATCCTGGTGCACCATCCGCTCCTTCTCACGCAGCTGGTCCTCCGTGGCCCGTGCTGGGCCGTATCCATCCTCGTCGTCCTCGTCACCATCCAGCAATGCGTCTGGATTATCGCGGCTCAGCTTCTCGGTGCGGTAGTTCTCGTACAGGAAGTCGTGGGTGATCTCCTTGAAGTCGGTGAGGTGGGACGTAAGCAGCGCATAGCGCAGTTTGGCCACATCGCAGTGGCCGGGATCGTCCACCACGGCATCGCCCCACGGATACGCGCGCACCAGGCTGCCATCTGGGCGTCCGCGGTCGCCGCCAATGATCGCAAACGGGATCATGTTGCGCAGATCGTTGTTCTCCTCCACCGTGTCCGCGTCGTCTTCCTCCGGGTCGTAGGGGAAGTTGTAGATCGGGATCTGGTGAAAGTCGATGTCTTCGTTGACACGCTTCTTGAATGCAGTCAGCTCCTCGCGCGTCAGCGAATCCGCGCGACCAATCACTGGAATGATGTTGGCGCGCGGCCCCAGACGCTTCATAAACTCAATGTCGATCTCGCGCAAGGCGTGTCCGGTCGGGGTGATAAAATAGAGGAGGACGTGGATGCGGTTGTCGCGGAACTTGGGATTGCGCTTGATCCGCGACTCCTCGGCCAGAATATCATCGTACTGCTTCTCCACATAGGCCAGGATTTCCTTGTAGCAGAACTCGTTGTCAATGCTGTCGCCGAACCCCGGGGTGTCGACCACGGTGAGCGAGATCTTCATGCCCTCCTCTTCAATGTCCACCGTCACGGGGCGGATCTTCATCACGCCCTCCTGCCAAGCCGCCCCGCCATCGCCCTCCATCGAGTCGCCGGCCGTGTCGAGGATCTTGCGCGAGCACAGGTTGTTGATGAACGTGGTGCGGCCGAGGCCCGAGCAGCCGGTGACCATGATGGTGAATTGCAGGGCCTTCTTCACGGCCTTGCGGCGCACAGTGGATCGCTAGAGAGGGTGGATGATCATTAGATTGGACGCGGCAGCGCTGGATTCATACCGATGCCATGATTAGAAGGGGGAGACAGCGAGGGAGGTGAGCGATGAAGCCAGTGGTGGCAAAGGTGATTTCCAAGGTGCATATTGACTGATGGCGGAGCTTTGCTTTCATGGCACCTGTGTTCTCCATCCAAGCAGGCGACGACCCAATGCAGCCTATATGCATGGAATTGCCTGTTTTTGTAGTTTATAGATGAATGGGCCTCATCATGGGCAGGGTGGTGGGTAGACAGCTTGTTATGCTAAAGGTCTCAACAGCCTGGAATGTAACAGAACTCAGGGGAACAAAGATTTCATCAAGATGATAATGCAGCATTAGTAATCCTTTAGTATAAAAGGAGAATGAGAACAACTTGTCTCCTGACAAATACTGAATTCTATAACCCTGAGCACATCGGAGAAGTCGCCAAAATGCACAGTCTTAACTTCACCGTCAAATACACACATCGTTCGTCTTGATCGACGCCTATGAATTCATCCTCCTCGGAATCAAGTGACTCGCGCTACGGTCTGGAGAGAAAGCGTTCGCCAGTCCCCGGATCAGCATGGTCCGATGATGAGCTCAAGCGCTTCAGGATCGAGGTGCGTAGGGAGAGCTTTGTCGACTTCTTCCTGGAGAACCCTCCGCCTCCTACGAGCTTTTCAGACGACATCAACAGGCTGCTCGCCGCCGATCTGTCGAACATTAATGCGACGAAATGGAAAGAGTTGAGGCCTGACTACGAAGACATTACGGTGTCCCGTTTCGCGAAAGCCATCCTTGACGTTACCAGAATGCACGCGTACATAGAAAACGGCGCGGACCTGCTCTGCAAAACATTGCTGGAGCATTTTAGTTACGACCATCAGGATCTCGTCATACGGGGTTCCAGAGAGCTACGGTTGGACATGAATGGAGGTCAAACCATCGCCAGGCCCGATCTGTACATCGAGACATGCATGCTTACCACCATCAGGCTCCTAGTGCAGAAGGACAGGAGCGATCAGGTTTTGGTCAACTGGATCCTGACTGATGCGAAGTCCAAGAAGCGCACGGCGGTGAATCCCCAGGCACAAGTCATCGCGGAAGCCATAGCGTCGTTTCAGGAGAACAACAGGATCAAAGCCAGCCAGAAGATGCAGCTCGAGAAATCACAGCTCATTCCGTGCATCACCATGCTAGGCACATGCCCCACGTTCTATCTTATTCGGGTGACAAAAGATTTGGCCGACGCAGTCGCAAGGGGGGATCGGCCCAATGAAGTCACGATCGTCAGGCGATACACTGTTTCGACTAGTGGGATGATCCGGGGTGATGCTATGTTGGACAGGAGATTCAGGCTGCGCATATTCCAGTGCTTCGCATCGTTGAAGAAGTACGTAATCGGTCACAACTTGGAGTGTGAATGTTCCATATGCTCCGAGCTGCGAGCTACCAGGCATTACCCAGTTTAAGAAG
>QZWS01000052.1:0-18162 GCA_004114245.1 Zoopage sp. CT-All
GCGATGGACTTTTCCGCCTTGGGCTTCTTGTCCGCAAGCTTCTTGATGTTATTGGTGAGCTTTGCAATCCAAGACTTTTGCTTCTTGTCTGATCCACCGGAGGTAGGTGGGCCATCAGCGGCAGCCTCCTCGCCCTCAGCGGTCGCGGCAGCGGTCTCAGCGGTCTCCTCCGTAGTGGCAGCGGCACCTTCGGCTGCCTCATCTCCGTTCACAGCGGGGGCATCCGACGGCTCAACAGCTGTGGAGACGGTTGCCTCAGCTTCAGGAGTCGCGTCGGTTGTGGTTGTGGGCTCGGTTGTGGCTGCCTCCTCGACAACAGCGGGGGCGGCGGCATCGACCTCGACGGCGGGAGTTTCGGTGTGAGTGGTGGTATCAGCCATTGTGTGTGTAGATTACGTGCTTCAGGTGTGAAGAGCGGGGAAGATAAAGGTAGAGTGGAGGTGAGTGCGATGGACGGTGCAAAATTGCGAAAGGAAGAGAGAGAAGAAAGAGAAAGGGAAAGTCAGAAAGAAGAAGGAAGAAGAAGGCGAGTGTGAGGAGTAAGAGGAGTAAAAAAGAAGAGCGACAGAAACAGAACACATTGACCAAAAAAAAAAAAAAAGGAGTCGGCTACTTTTTCTCTTGCATACAACCAGACGCAGACTCAACAGACACAATAGACAGATGCGTTTCGTTTGGGCGATACATGCGCGCCTGTACGCTTGCCTTTTTACTCTGCTGCCTTTTGCATTTGGTTGGTGCCTTATGCGTGCCGCTTTTCCTTGTCTATTTCCTGCTTTTGCAGCATCCGTTGGGGTGGGATTGGCCCTCCCTCATCTCTAAGTAGGCAGCTAGTGCGCTTCCATGCGTTCTGTGTGCTGTGTGTCTTCTATATCCGTTCGCCGCTGCATTCGGTGCGTTCTGTGGAAAGTACCTGTGCATAACGCCATGTCGGAGCTCATCTCTATTTTTTTTTTTTTTTTTTTTTTTTTTTTTTTGCTAGTCTAACGTTTTGCTCATGGAGGGTCCGTTCTTCTGCCCAGCTGCGAAAGCAAGCGCATGTAACGAGTATCTTTGTCGAGATCTGCGCGAGCGCTCAACAGAGCACAACACCGATGACGAGCTTGCAAGGGCGGGCAAGCTTTTCGGGCACCTCCTTTGATCTATAATGCTAGAGATGACGGGGGTTCTCTGAGCTACTCACAGGATCCCGGAGACGATGAGACCCAGAGCCGAACAAACCCTCATCGCAGGATAACTGCCCAGAATGGTTGACACTAGACCATTTGACCGCGTCCCCAGCTATGAGCTAGGCAGCCAACTGTCTGCATGGCTCACCCCCTTCCACCCCCCCTCCCCCTCTTTACAATTTATCGGCTTCTGACACCTCCTGCCCTTGACTGGCGCCTCTCTTTCTCTCGCAGACATACACACACACCCTCTTATGCTCCCTTTCTCCTCTTTCTTTATCTTCCCATCTGTTATTTCTCACCCTTGCTCCGCCTCTCCTGGTTTTCGTATATGACCAAACCGCCCGGGCCCCCCTCGATTCAAAACAATGAAAAAAAGAGGTCATGCAGACGACCGTAAACGGCGATGGAGAACAACTATGCACCCCTTCTCGTAGGCCGCAGTAAAGGAGACAGAGAGTGAGAGCAAGAGCAGGGAGCTGGGGAGGTGGGAATGAACAAAAAAGAACGCGTTTGTGACCAATAATGGAAAGGGCCTGGAAATACCCAGCCCATGTGGAAACACACACACACATTTCTACGCACCTTATCTCGTAACATCGTGACCATGGTGCATGGGTTGCATATATGATAGCCAGCGGCCGCCTCGCATGGTGGCGTGCTCTGTAACCGTTGTCCCTTATGCCCTTGTTTTTCTTCGTCCCCCTCTTTCTCTCTGCCACATTTCTGAGAAAAAAATGCCCTCCTCAATGCCGTGACATAGTTCTTAGACAAGAGGAAGTTGCTGCTCGGCCGCAACATTTGGCAAAGGAAGGGGAGGAAGAGGAAGAGACAGAGAGATAGAGAGAGAGAGGAGTAGGAGGAGCAGGAGGAGAGAAGCGATCACAGCGGTTGTGAGCATTGTGGCATGCAGTTATAACGTCCCTCATGGGGCAGCCAGGTACTACACTTGTCTCCTCGGTTGTATATTTAAGGGAGAGAAAACTTGGAGCGTAGCCATCCAGGCGACCTATCGCACACCTTAAATCTAGGAGGTGTTTGTGAAGGGACCCACGACAAAACTTTTACAAAGAAGTTCACATGTGCTCTAGACGAAAAATCGGTCCCATGGAGTAACTATGGCCACGGAGGCATGGACCCGGCGAATTCCTTATCATCCCTATCTGGTCTATGGGGAGGCTTTTAGTCAAATGCGAGTTTCTACCCTTCCTGCGAGAGTGCGAGATGTGAACTGCTCTCAAATGTGACTACCAAGATGAATGACCATTGGCTTCTGCCCTAAGCACCTAGACAACTTTTTTGAGTGTTCGCGACTCGTAAAATCGGGAGGTTTGAGCGGAATTTGATAATTTGATGGCTGTACGCTGAAATGATACGGCTGCAGATCCCAAATCGCTCGATCGTAATCGCCGCAGCTCGTACCATGCTAGCCCTGGGATAGTGTTGACTAATCTAATGTTTATTTGAATGCAAAGAATGGTGGATATGCAAGAGCTCCTTCCCGTCACTTCTCGTCCTCGTCCTCGTCTTCAGCCTCATTTTCGGCATCTGAGTCGTCGTCCTCAAGCGGGCAAAAGTCCTGGTATGCTTTGTAGAGTACGTCGACCTTACGGCGGTTCTGCTCAACTGTCTCCTCATCAGAGACAATGGCGGCGAGCCGTTCCTTGATACCCATGAGATCGTAGTCAAATGTCGTGCTCTGTTCTTCTGCGTCCTCGTCCATATCCATTTCCTTCTCCATCTCTGCCATAGCTTTGGATTCCTCCTCATCCTCCTCCTCCTCCTCATCGTCTTCTGCCATTTCCTCATCAGCGTCTTCTTCGTCCTCGTCCTCGTCCTCATTTTTGTCAAAGACTGTAAGATCTGCGTCATCCTCAAAGTCCGAATCCTCTCCTTCACCAGCAGCTGGAATAAGTCGAAGCAAGATGAGAGTTAATAAAATGCCGAGACGTTGTTTT
This sequence comes from Zoopage sp. CT-All, assembly GCA_004114245.1. NCBI lineage: Eukaryota > Fungi > Zoopagomycota > Zoopagomycetes > Zoopagales > Zoopagaceae > Zoopage > Zoopage sp. CT-All. The sequence continues at coordinate 3,128 of QZWS01000052.1, forward strand.
GCGAATTGTGACCTTCCCAATATGATTTCTGCCTACCCGTTTTCTTCAGAATCTCCTGGAAGACATCCTCTGCGACCATCTTGAACACTTTTCCGTTGATCGTCTTTCCCAAAAGGTGGAACATAGGCTGAAGAACGTGAGCCGTTGGTACTTCGCCTGATTGTGCCACATCGACAACCTTCTCCAGTTCTTCGAGGTAAATCTCGATCAAGTGGAAGCGGATGCCATCAGGTACCGTCTTATTTGTTGCGCTAATTGACGGTAGTTGCAAACCAGAGCGAGCATGGTCAACATAAAGGTTTCCGTTGCGTTGGAAGATCAGTTCCCAATAATATCCGCATGGCATTCGGATCCTTACTTTAAGGGTCCGTTGATCATAACGTTGCTGAATTCTTCAATCGTCTCCAGCTCCCAGTTGTTTTCCTTGAGCATGCGGAATGAATATGACATGAAGCGACGCAACAGGAAGTAGTATTTGTCCAATCTGTGGAAGATGAGCAAAGTTGTCAATATTGTGATTGATAAACGACCTTAGATTTCACATAGCGACAGTTTGACCCATACAAGACAATATCGACAGCAGGATCTTACCTCAGACGATCAATGCCGTACCACTCTTTACAAATGGTCTCCCAGAATGTTGAAATGAAGTCCATAACAGCCTCACGGGGCACGCGCAGAATGAGAGAGGAAAGAGTTTCGCTCAACTGCTGCTGGATAATGGGCTTATCGGACATCCATACGCCTGTTGCGAAGAAAGTTGGAGGGTCAGTCCTATAGCTCCAGATCAAGTCATCGACCGAAGAGTGCATTTCCGAGCGTATCACAAGTTGAACGTACAGTAAAAGAGTCCTTTCCAGAGCTTCATGAGCTCCAGGTGTGAAAACTCCTTCTTAGTCGAGATCCATCTTCCGAGGGCCTTCACTGCCTTGTCTCTAGTCTTTTTGTCTATTGATCAGACGAAGCAGGCATGTGAGATAACAACTCCTGGTCCTCTCGATAGTTGTGGACTACTTCAGGTGACATCTCTGATAGTCCATACCATTTGCGGCCAGCCGCTTTCCGAATGGCGAAGACGAGTCTGTTGATGAGCCGATGACCACCATTGTATATTGTGTGATTTAGGGAGGGGGAAGGAGAGAGTGATGAAGTAGTGGTGGCAACACAAACGAAGTAGGTGAGGACATGCCACTCAAAAAAAAAAAGAAAAAAAAAACAAACCAAACAATGCTACACGTGATCTAGCCTCGAAAGGTTTATTTGGAGGTCTTCCCTGGGAGTCGCTTGTTCCTTCTTTCTGAATATTTCCAAAATGGTGTGTGACCGCTGACAGCGCCTGAAGAACGGGGACATCCATGTCCCCCTACCCTCCACCCTTGGATCGATCGATCCATCTATCCATCGACGTCGCATGCAGGACATCGTCAGTCAACATTACAGGAGCGTCAACAGCAACATCCATTCATTGACGGTTTGCACTATGAGCAGCAAAGAGACCAACGACTCTTCAGTTTAGCACGCGATGGGTTCGACTGCACTTTCACTACGATCCGACCTTGAATGGAGTAGCAGGGAGTGAAGGTGTTGTTCTTTGACACCCCTATGAGCATATCATGGATAACAGAATCGACTGGCAACAAGCGGAAGGAGCACTATCAAAGAGACAGGCAGTTGTACCGCTGAACAAGGACAAAGAACCTGGATTGCACCTTTCTACCACACAATCGCCATCACTTCTCAATTCAACAGCAGGCAGTGTCACTTTCTTCACTCTGGCAGTGACATCTCCAAGATCCTTGAGCACTGGCGAACCGCTGATTCCACCGAGTTTCGTTTCTCTGTCAGCTCTCAAGCACAGCGTGATGTCGGCCAGAGTTGACTGAGAAGGACATGTCGCCTAAATCAACTACTTCTGGAGGACACGATTGCTTGGCTTCGGGACGCAAACAGCGCCTTAGCGATCGTTTCGACCGCCATGAAGAACTCCAACACCAGGACACGCTTCATCCCTTACCACTTTTGGAGCACGCTCCATAAAAAAGCAAAAAACAAAGCGTTCAGTTATATAGTTACTCATCCTATTTTCTCACTCCTCCTTAGGCTGACGAACACCACGATGATGCTGCCGTCGATGTGAAGAAGAAGAGAACGTTCCGCAAGTTCTCTTACCGCGGAATTGACCTTGACAAGCTCTTGGACCTCTCCTCTGAGCAGCTCATGGACCTCGTTAACGCCCGCCCCCGCAGACGTTTCCAGCGTGGTCTTAAGCGCAAGCCCATGGGTTTGATCAAGAAGCTCCGTCAGGCCAAGAAGGACGCTCCCGCCATGGAGAAGCCCGCTGTCGTCAAGACCCACCTCCGTAACATGATCGTCGTCCCCGAGATGATCGGTTCCATCGTTGGTGTCTACAACGGAAAGACCTTCAACCAGGTCGAGATCAAGCCTGAGATGATCGGACACTACCTCGGAGAGTTCTCCATCACCTACAAGCCCGTCAAGCACGGTCGTCCCGGTATTGGTGCTACCCACTCTTCCCGTTTCATTCCCCTCAAGTAAAGCGTTTTTTCCTTTACATTTTACGCGAGGCAAAGATCCGGCTGTTTTTTTATTTGCGGAGAATAAAGAAAACCTCTTTCTACAAGACCTGAATTTGATCTCTTGTGTGCAGCTGGCGGTATGGGTTGTGGATGGAGATATGGCAGTTTTTTCAAAAATGGGAATGTTCTGGCCGAACAGGCGCCCCGCTTTTCGATTTGTGCCTTACTGCAAGTGCACGTTCCTCTTCGTGGATACTACGTTGGCATATTGACAGGGAACAAAAAAACAAGTAATGACTAGATATGTGGAGGATGAAGCTACGAGATTTATTCAGCTCAAACAATTTAGAGAAGTGTCTGATAAGGAATAAGGCACTCTTTACTCCTGCATGGCCTCGGTCTTCTTGGAGCGGTCCTTGCGCTCGAGAAGATCCTTGCGGTCCTTGTCCATGTGGACCTTGGTGACGACAACCTTGGAGGGGTGGATGCCGACGGCGACGGAGGCACCGTTGGCCTTCTCGCGGTTGACGCGCTCAATGTGGATGACCCACTTGCGGCGGTAGACCTGGACGACCTTGCCCTCACGGCCCTTGAAGGAACCGCGAACGACCATGACCTCGTCATCCTTGCGGATGGGGATGGAACGGGCCTATATGAATCACACGAGGAAAAAAAAACCACAGCAACACGGTCAGACGCATGACCCAATTGACAAGAGACAAAAAGGTTCCAGGATTGCTTGTGTCTGTTGGCACTCCACCCCTCTTCTCCACCCTCCTCTTTTTGTCGCTTTTTCCTCTCCAGTGCATCTGATAGGAAACAGGTCGGGGAAACATTACATTGCAGTGTCAGGTTTGCTGAAGAGGGGTCTTTGGAAGGTTTGACGTTCCATAGCCCGAACAAACACGAGGATCGAGGACGAGCAATTGTGCAACAACTACTCGGCCCCTCGTCTCGTCGGCTGTTCCTTTTTGCGTACGACTGACAATGCTGCGCTGTATGTGTTGGCGAAGAGGCAGTCGATGGTAGTCGAGATGGCGCTATCAACATGCTGTCGAAGAGCTATGTGACCAAGTATGGCTGAGCTGAAGAAGCCAGTGTCAAAGATGTGGTCGTAGGATCATATCCATGATTGGCAGCTAGCTGGCTGGCTGACTGGTTGTGGCGAGGCCAACGAGCGGCGCTGACGAGGTCGCAATGGCCTGGACTGTCGATGTGTGTAGTCTCTTGAAAAAGGGTCCCCCAGGGTAGGTATTCGGACTTATCCCAACCGCAAACTTACGCTGTGCTTCTCCCGGAGCTCCTTGGAGAGGGAAGCGCTCATAATCTTACGACGAAGATCAGAGGGAGCAGAAAAGTGGGCCTTTCTGCTCTTGCGGCGGGAAGAGCTAACATCTGGAGGGTGGAAAGGTATGAATAGTTAGCGGAATGAGCGAGAAGCTAACAGGGCGGGGTATCCCAAGTAACGGTGCTGATGGCGTGTGTGTGTGGTTCAGTAGAGGTGGACTGGGCGGGTACGGTAAAGACAAGAGCTGGATGTTGGATCTGCATCATGCGCAAGACGTCGAATGTGATCTGTTCTCCCCAGTGTTGATGATCGTGTTCAAAAACAGCAGCGATTCCTGATGCCATCCGATCGAGCCTTTGCGCAATGGCATCCCAATGAATATGTTGTTGCTTGGCGAGTACGAGGTCGATGGGACGATGGGACGATGGATCGATGGATGAACTCCTGGATGGATAGGACGGGATGTAGGGCGCACTAACCAACGGACTGCTTCATGTTGAATAAATCGTTTGTTAAGAAGAGAAGGTTCACACACCTCCCAAGCGACGGCCATATTTTATCACAGTGGCAAAGCCACTGCAAAAGATCAGATATTGAGGCCTGCCTTCGTGCTCTAGGTCCTGCCACTACAACATGGGGTATACTCAGGTGCTGGAGCACCTTCACGAAGGCCTGTAGAAGAAACAGAAAGATAATACTCCACTCACTACATACCACTGTTACCGCTACAGTCCTGTACTATATAGTGATACGCAACGGCTGATCCATTCCCATGCCATCTCAGCACTCTTGGTTCTATCGCTCTCGCATCAATTAGGTCGCCACTCTAGCCAACACAGTGCTCAACTACCGTATCCTCAAAATCGCTGTCCATGTCTAAGTGTTGCACGGCCCGTAGATTTTACTGTACAAAGTCTTGTAGGTCGCAGCAGAGGCAGAAAAAAAAAAAAAAAAAAAAAAAAAAAAGGTGGTGACTGCCAAAGGCACAAAATAAACACTCTTTTTCTTTTTTTTTATGGTCGTTCTGTGTGCCTTCAGAATTACCTTTCAGCTCAGTTACCTCACCCCTCTCATTCACAACCGCTGTTCTTTTCACAATGGCTCCCAAGGACAAAAAGGGCGGCAGCAAGGAGCCCTTCGCTCCCATTACCCCCATCAAGGACCCCCGTTTTGCTCATGTTCACCGCGATCCTCGCTTCATGCGCCCTCAAAAGAAGGACTCCAAGGTCACAGTCGACTCTCGTTTCTCGGGCATGCTCAAGGGCAAGGAGTTCTCGAGCGCACGTATGTTACAGCAAGGAAATAGTGGCCCTTTTTGCTTTGCACTAGAAACAGTGTTTTTGCACGTAGTTTGCCTCTATGCGGTAGAAGTGTAGTTACAAGTGATCAGAGACTAACCAAGCTGTTCTTGATGATGCACTGCGCCGCGCTATATAGCCAAGGTGGACAAATACGGACGGAAACTCAAGAGCAAATCCAGCGACCAACAGATGAAGCGGTTTTACCAGCTGCAGAAGGGAGAGACCGCAAGTGGTGATGAGGACGAGGAGGAGGAGAGCGACGACGAGGATGAGGACGAGGACGAAGCCGGTGTCAGTGTTTCTGAGTCGGACTCCGAGGAAGAAGAGGGCGACAACGTGTATGATCCCATGCGCGGTAGAGGAGTTATCAGCGGATCGGACTCCGAGTCAGAATCAGACATGGATGAAGACGCTGCCGCAGAGCTGGATCGTGATGCAGAGGTCAACGAGGAAGAGGAAGAAGAAGAGGAGGATGACGTCCCTCGAGGCGAGGAATCCCATCGCTTTGCCTGTGTCAATCTGGACTGGGATCATGTTAAGGTAAAGGAATTTCTGCGCCTAAGATATGTCATGCACTTCTGAAAAACTAGATTCTAACGCAGTGGTATCTACTTTTGTTCCCGCCATCGCTCTAGTCGATCGATCTGTTTAAGGTCTTCTCGGGCTTCAAGCCAGAGACAGGTGCCATTCGCTCTGTCAAGGTCTATCCCTCGGAATTCGGCAAGGAACGTTTGGAGCGTGAGGAGCGTGAGGGACCACCACCAGAGATCTTCAAAAAGACTGGTTCTTCAAAGATGAAGCTCGACGAGGACGCTGAGAGCGACGAAGAGGAAGAGGTGACGGAAAAGTCTCTGATTCAGGATCAGACCGATGAGGGAGATGAGGTGATCGACTCGGATGCCCTGCGCCAGTACCAACTCGATCGACTCAAATACTTTTACGCCGTTGTTGATTGCGACTCTGTTGAGACTGCCAAGGCGATCTGTGAAGCTTGTGATGGAGCAGAGTACGAGAGCAGCGCCAACTTCTTCGACCTGAGATATATCCCTGATGGCATGGACTTTGACGATAAGCCCAGAGATGAAGCCTTTGGAGCGCCAGAGAACTACAAGCCCAATGATTTCGCAACCCAGGTCTTCCAGCACTCCAATGTCAAGCTGACCTGGGATGAGGATGATGCAGACAGAATCAAGGTTACCCGTCAAAAGTTTTCCAAGCAGGATCTGGAAGATATGGATTTCAAGGCTTACTTGGCTTCATCGGATGAAGATGATTCCGAGGATGAGGACGACATTGAGGCCACAAAGCGCAAGTACCGCGCATTGTTGGCTGGTGGCAACAAGGATTCAGACGACAGTGATGCAGAAAGCGACGATGATAAGAATCAGGAAATGGAGATCACCTTTGCTCCTGGTTTGAGTGAGGCTGCTGCCGAGATGCTCGAGGCCAAGAAGCAGCGTGAGCAGCCCGTTAAGGAGGAGACTTCCATTGAGGCTTACAAGCGCAAGGAAAAGGAGCGCAAGCTGCGTCGCAAGGAACTCAGGGCTGCCAAGATCAAGGGTAGTGACAGCGAAGACGATAGTGAGGAAGACCAAGGTATGTTTCACGGTAGAAGATCAGCTTTTAGTTCTTTGATCAAGTTCGGGCAAATGACAATGTTCACTGATTTTGCATTGAATTTTCATTTAGGTGGCGAGGCTTTGTTCTCAGATGATGAGGATGATCGTTTGATGAATGACGCCTACTTTGCCGAAGAGTTTGCAGGAGGTGATATGATGCCTTCAAGCAAGGGCAAGAATGGCGCCGAAGGCAAGAAGAAGAACAAGGCCAAGAAGGACGCAAAGAAACGTACCAAGGAAGAGCGACTTGAGGACAACCGCAAGAAGGCTGAGCTGGAGTTGCTGATGGAGGATAACAGAGAATCCAACCAGCATTTCAACATGAAGGAGATTCAGAAGGCAGAAAAGAAGAACAAGAGGAAAAAGAACAAGAACAAGGGACCCCAGAACGACAAGGACAAGGGCGAGGATCTGCAGGATGACTTCAAGATTGATGTCAAGGATCCCCGTTTCAGTGCTCTTCACGAATCTCATCACTTTGCTCTCGATCCTACGAACCCCAACTTCAAGAAGACCAAGGCCATGGCAGAGCTTATGGAAGAGCGTCAGAAGCGGACGGTGGCCCTGCACGACGAGAACGAGAAGAAATTGAAGCAGAAGAACGCTGCAGGAAACAACTCCAAGAACAAGAAGAACAACAAGAACAACAACAGCGGCAACAACAACAACAACAACAACAACAAGAAAACTCAGGGTGTTTTTGAAGATCCATCGCTCTCCTTGTTGGTCGACACGGTAGGTTATCATTTATCACTGTTGTTCATTGTTGTGTTTTGATGCTTTATACATCTCTAACGAGTTCTTATGTCTTTGTTCAACCAGGTCAAGCGCAAGAGTGCCATGGCCACAGAGGAGTCCCGCGATGGCAAGCGCGCCAAGAAGTAGATTTGCCCCGCATAACAGCATCTTACCCAATACAGCATTTCAAGCATTCCCTACAACCCGCACACTGCCATACTTCCTTGAGACTTTTTTCTTTTTTTTTTTTTTTTTTTTTTTTTTTTGGGTGTGTGTGTATAATCTTCTACATGCTTGTACTCTTGCTGGCATCCATGTCATTACTGCTGAATCATGGGCCTATGTGTTAGGTAGGAAAGGAAAGAGCTGCTGTTAGCGCCAGGCGTAGCGAGCAATCGCACCACTAAGTCCATTTCTTGAGCATGAATTGGGCAAATGACTTACAAGAACTCTCTCAGAATAACAGGAACCGATGTACATGGGATTAGTCCAACCTCTGTGATCACTACCGTGACAAACTCACTGGGCGTCAAATCATACAGCAGATTCAACAGCTTCAGATCCCTGGACTCTCTCCATCCCGACAGCACTCCGCCTGCACCCCTCGCCACCGTGCTATTACTGCTGCCACGAACATTGTCGTGGCATCGGGTGCTGCTGTGTCCATAGTTGTTGTTCTGGTCGTTGACGAGCTCGTCAGGGTTGCCGATTTCGTTCTGTACAAAACTGTCGAGCTGGACGCGGTCACTGAACTTGTAGGTCTCGCAGCAGGCAATGACGGGGATCTTGCGTTCATGGGCAGACATGGCCACCACGGCGGTACCGGCACGCGAATACAACGCACCGTTCGAAAGCAGCGAGTGTGCGCCCAAGATGACTTTGCTGACTTCTCTCATTACATGTCCAATGGCTGTCAACAACACGTAAGTGCAGGAGACTCCTGCGCTGGCTAATGCGCGAAGCAGTTGCTTTCCTATTTTTTTGAGGCGATTGAATACAGATTAAATATAGGTTGTTGCGGGTTGCATTATACAAACGAAAATACTCGTGCGAATCCCAGCCATACCTTCGAATCGAGGGCGAGAGTCAACGACAATGACCTTAAACTTGATACCCTTGGCATGGGCTGCCAAAAGCAAGCCCTGGACGACTGAAGAGCGGGCATATGTCAAAATCACGTCTCCATCCTGAATCTTCTGTAATCCCAGACTGATGATAACCTGATCTGCCATTGTGATCCTATCACGAATAAAGTTGTCGATCTTTTCAACAAAGAGAGCACGGGCCTAACAGACAAAAAAATCAAGTGAATTGCTTTAGATAACCGTTGTCCATTTTCCAGAGCAAAGGCACAGAGACATGATCGATCGTAATAGGCAGTGAATAAAAGACTTACGTCCTCGTCTGGCAGATCCAAGTTCTTTCCGATCTCATACTTTAGGTAACGAATAGCGTTACCCATACTGACGGCCATGGGTCTGCATGTCACAAGGTAGCTAATGTGAGGGTTCAAGTATCCTTGCATGACACGCGACAATGTTGAATTTTGAGGTGGTTGGTAGTCGAGAATGGCCTAAAGGGAAGGAAAACCAATCATGATCCGTCAGAAACCAAATTTTCACTACGAACATCGCGTCTTTCTGTAATAACATGTCCACGTCATCTAACCTTGCGGAATGCATTCAAAGTGGCGACACAACGGGCATTGGCACCACAGATCTTGAACTGGGCCATTTGAAGACCGGCACTAACGACTGCTGGATGCAGATCCTTGGGTGCCGTCGCAGTGTTGGCGAACTTTGGTGGATCGAGATGCGCAAAGAGTCCAATCTCCTTGGTGAGCCTTTCGCGTCTCTTGGTCTGGCCAGTCGACTCTGCGGCAGCAATGGCCTTCTCGGCCTCGGCTCCAGGGAACGACGTTGCCAGTGATTTTGAAGGGTTGGGTGAGAATCCAGAGTTGGGCTGAGCCAGGACCTGGGCAGCCTTCTTTCCTGATGCGGGCAATCCTGCCTGGACACGAGCAGCCTTCTCAGCCTTCTGCTTCTCCTGAAGTTCGCGACGCTCAGCCTTGGTCATGGACTTTTGAGAGGGCGCAGCGGGCTTTTGCGATCCGCCCTTGTTGCTCCCTGCAGACGAGGGACCGTCCGCGGGCGATTGAGCACCAGCCTGGATGCCCAAGCCTGATCCTTTGCCGCCCTCTTTACCAGATGGTGCTCCCGAGTTTGCAGGCGAGACGATAGAGACGCGCTTTCCCTTGTCCTTCTTGTTGGCTCCTGCCTGCTGTTGGTCCTTGTTCTGTGACTTTGAAGAGGGAGACTGGGCACGATCAGCAATTCCCCACTTTTCTTCGTAAGAAGACTTCATAGGTTCGAACGATGAGCGGGCACCAGAGGCGTTGATGGAGCGAGGTTGAGTAGAGGATGATGAGGTGGGAGGGGAGGTGATGGCACTGGCGGTGGTAGGGGTACTGGCTGTGCTGGTGTTGTTGCTCTGGGCGCTGCCGAGCTCTGGGGTATTACTGAGCGCTGACACTGGCGAGTTGAGTGTGCTGTTGTTGTTGCTACCTCCTGGCGAAGGCAAGTCTGAGGAATTGACATCCTGCTATATAGAAAGAAGAAAAAAAGGTGTCAAAGGATGATGGGAGGTGCGCAACTGATCGGTTATATCCTAGGCGAGTCATTGTGCGTGTCTTCTGTGCATCCGGATAGGCGTTGGTATTCTCCCGGTGCTTCTGTCCTGAGAACGCTCCAGTCAGCCTTGCTCCAAAGTGCGCGCATGGGGGGCTAAAGATTTTTCACACTTGCGCTGAGTCATACCGACTCGTGTTCTCCAATGGCTCACATTTGCCGCAGTGCACATATACACACACACACACCGACGCAGTGCACACACACGCACTCATGAACATATGTGAGCACAACTTTTTGACCAACTTGACGAACAAGAGGCGCTGGACAGTCCCAGCCAAGTCCCACAACAAAAACACCCCTCCCACATCCGGGTTCCCGTAGCTAGCTAGTCCTGTCCTGCATATGTACACAATAAGTAAAAACGTACGTCAGGCACGAATCCGACCGTCTTCTTCTTGGGATCCATTGTTGGCTTTGGTGATCGATCGAAAGGGTGAAAGAGTAGAGCTCAAATGGACTTTTTTTTCTGATCGATCAACCCCACCAACCGATCCACGCTACGTCATTGAAATATGAGGCTGAGCGAGTGCTACAAAATATGTGAAGTGCTTTAGAGGCACTGCGAAGGTCGAACGCTTCTTGCCGACAAAAATGCCACTCATCACGAAACTTCCTCATCCGCCAACTCTTGGCTTTTACCGATCGGCTCTCAGGACAATTCGGCTCAGGAGTTCAAAGAACGGGCCCAGAGGTCTTCCAGCACAGCTCTCACACCTTCAACGCAAGCTGCAGTACAATATCCGTGACGGCATCTCCATCTACCGGCTAGAACGCGATCAAGATACGATTTCCAGTCTGATCCAGGACGGAGAGCAGGATCTGGCCGTGATCCGAGCCTGGAACAGCGTGGACCCCTCCTGGCTTGAGCGCCTCTTTAAGAAACCCACCCCAAAGAATTCATGACTATCGAATGGCTGAGGTCTCAAACAGACAAGGTGTTCTTACACGCTTCCAGCTTTCTGGATCTATATTTCAAAGGATCCGACACGCATGCCGTCCATGGCCATAACAGCCGACGCAGCACCGTTTAGACTGGGAGGCAAGCAACTTGTGCTCTGCTCCAGCAGCGTCAACAGGCCATGGACGAGTCGCTCTTGATATTCTAGTCTTTCTACACCAGGATCTCCTCGCCATGAATCCCAAAGCGCTGTCTCCTTTGATGGTTTTGAGGCTTGATGTTCCTCAGGTACCGCTTTTAGGTAGAGCACTTTCAAGACCTTCTTGCCTTTTCGTTTCCCTTCAATTGAGGATGAGCCTGTGAAATCTGCACGTAAAAGATCATCCCAACATATTTGTTGGTCCTGCTTCGGTTGCTGGTTTGTGAGAATTGTAGAGTCCCAGTTCAGCATCCACAGCTAGAAGATAAACAAGCGAAATAAAGACATATGTTGATAACCTGAACAGCCCTTCAGAAGCACCTCTTTGAATGGAAGACGCCAAAGATGCCATAGAAAAACATACCAGCATCATATCCTGCCCATTTACCCGGTCCTGAATGATGAATCGATATGTCGCATGGTGCCGTGCGGATTCAAAGATCTCTGCTGCAACATATGGCGCGAACCTCTGCTTCGGGATCGTCAACCGCAGCCGCGTCTGATTGTCTTCGCCAATAACGCGGACCAAGTATTTGTGAAATTTGACCTGAATCATCTCGAGATCTATTTCCACCATAAACATCAAGTTAGAAAAGTTTCTAAAACTTGACCTGACAACCTTCAAGTCGATCCCCAGTTTTAGCAATGCATCTTTTTTTTCAATTACCTGTTCCATCTTCGCGTCTTGACTGATACCAGCCGTCTCCAACGGGATACATACATCTTGAGCATGCTAAAGGTCGCCATCTCCGCTTGATACCTTTGGTCCACTACCACAGGTCGAAAGAAATGGGAAATAGTGATATTAGGCGCCGTTTGATCTCAAATCACTTGCTTCTTATCATGATGAAGCGACGGGGAAAAAAAAGATGGAGAAGATGGGAGGGAATATAGCTATGCGTATAGCTCATAATTGAACAATTGTAGTCATTATGACCTGGCAAGATAGCAGAGAAGGGATGGACCTCGGTCACCCTCCTCAAGAGATTAATGTTGGACTGGAGTATCGACAAACAGTGTTCAGTGGCTCGAGACACCGGTCTTCTAATAGTCCTTGGGTTGCTGTCGCCAGCCGTAGGCGGAGTGGGGCATACAATGGCCAATATCAGAGAAGGGGGGAATACTTACATCAATGGACCGAGCATCTTCTTCGATTGCAACCGCATGGCGGTCTACATCCCCGGCGTGGATCAAGAGATAGGTCCCTCCAACAAGAGCCTGGCCAAGCCGTGAACCCAAGTCACCCTCACGAAGCTCAGTAAAGTCTTCCTCATGACACATCCAGCAATCGACCAGTTCCTGCCAGTGCTCTGAAGGCAGATCGACCACTCGTCGAATTGGACCTTGATGATATTCATGCGTCTCCTTATCTGCCGTTTCAGCTGCAGTCCTTTCTGTACCAGTCGTTCCATTGTGCAATAGCAAGACGCTTCCGCAGCAGCCACAGGCGAGGTTCTCAAGACCCTGAAGTTGAGACGCCGGTAAGGGCGAAGCTGGAAACTCGGAGAAGGCCACGGATTTTGAGGAAGGCGCATCAGCTGAAGTCATGTTGGGCAAAGCGGTGAGCTTGAGAGCTAGAAAGGACGACTGTGTTGAGGACTGGTCGAGCGTGGTCCGCGTCGGCATGACTCGTGCCGGCAGGGACAACGATTCGGTGTGAGGCCTTTCATTGTCAGGACAAGTTGAAGGGATGAGATCGATGGCGTCGGGTCCTATCCTGCAAGACAGTCCTGTCGGCGGCACCTGAGCGGAGAGCGAGATGGAGTTGATCTTGGAGTGGTACTCTGCATGGTATCGCACCTTGGGAAGTGAGGAGGGCATGATCTTAAATGTGAGCGAGACGAAGCAGTACGGCTTTGCGTGTTATTGCCTGGTGTGTGACAGTTTATTGGATCTATGGTAATATTAGTAGTATTTTTTGGCGGCTGTTACAGCCATCGCGTCTGCAATAATGACCTCCACCACCTTCCCTTCCTCTCTGGCCGGACCGAACGCCTTCGTGGATGGCACACCTGCACTGAAGGTAGACGCAATCGAGTCCCGGTTTTCGGTAGACCAGGATGGCGGTCGAGAATCACACTCGCTCACGGTCGGGGACAAGGGCGGAACATTGGGTAGGCCCAGCATCTGCAGGCGCTGCGCATGATTTGGCGGCAGTGGAATGTTTGGGAGAATTGCCTGACTCTTTGCAGAGGAGGTTGACGAGGTCCTGGACCGTCTCCCTTTGCTCTTGCTGGGTGCCGTAGGCTGTGCTCCCTTTGTGAGAGAGGTCACGGTGGATGCTCTCCTTCTAACGGGTCGACCCTCTGCATCGACGGGAACGGCGGGTGGTGGGATCGTTGGTGGTGGAGGCGGAGGAGGGTGGTTTTGAACTAGGCGTCGGGCTGTTTCTCTCGAAGTCCTGGGGCTGACTCCCTCAGTGGTACTGCGTGCACCATCCTGATCTTTCTTGGACAAAGGACCAGCTGAGGAGGGACGCTGCACTGGAGACGCTAACGCGATGGAAAATGGGGTGGGTCCGAGAGGGTGATCTTCAGGGAGAGGAGTACTTGGACTAGGAGTGCTGGTGCGAGGAGCGATGTGGCGAGACACCGGTGTAGGCGAATCAATGAGTTCCAGCATATCAACATAAAAGTCTTTGGCCGCAGGTGACATTGCTTTTGAGGTGTCAGCAATTGGTTCCTTCTGGGATAATGCCTCAAGGTCATACGGAGTAGAAATCGCGGTTGAAATGCGTCGGGGCACGGATATCGACGTCGTTTTTTTGCGCGCGGTGCGATGAGGCTGATCTCGGGTGTCAGGCATGTTGGCCGACTGCTGAGAACTGTCGACAGCGGACACTGATGTGATAGGGTTGCCAGGGTTAGGGCTGCTGTTGCCATTCCGTTGATCCCTCCGCGTCGGCAGCGGTACTACTGGCAATTGTGTGGGAAGAGCGGTCACCGAAGAAGGATGTGTCGACTTCAAGTCCGGTGTTGACGACGAGTTCAAACGGTAGTCTGAAAAAGGACCCTCCTCATACATCCGAGGCTGAGGACTCTCTGACTGGAAAGACGGCTGGTCACCAGCGAAAGCAGTTTTTTCAGGCACGAAATGGAGCTGAAAGCTTTCCAGATCACTTTGCTGCCGCGATGTAAGAGCCGAGTCCTCTGGCGTGTGCGTGCCCCTCGAAGGCGAGTTGAGGTTGGTTTTGGAATGGGAGGCCACTTGGTGACGCCTTGTTCGTCTACACACGCACCACCAGAGAAAACTTGGCAGTACTATCAGCAAAAATGCACCTCCTGCAATCCCTGAGATAAGTCCAATGGACTGCTTGCGGCTCTGGGCAGCCGCTTGAATTGGGTTGGTGTGGCCAGGAAGTATGTATTGCGGTGTGGGAAGTGTAGTAGGTGCGACTGCATATGTCGCTTGGGTGGTGTCGTACGTAGTTGTAGGGTCGGGTGTTGGTGAAGGTGTGCATGACGATGAAGTTGTAGGATCACACTGTCCACTGTCATCGTCCCTCCAGCCGCCACCTCTGCCTCTACCTCTCCATCGCCAGGACCCATCTGAGTGATCTGAATAGTCCCATCTTCCCCAGTCACCTTCGTCACCGTCGTGACGCTCCTCGATATACGTCTGTCGACGCTGGTGCCTGGTTGTTTTGTCCATATCCGTAAATGTTTAGGTGAATAGGATCGCTGAATAAAAGTCGCGGCGAAGATGCCTAGTAAAGTCTACAAAGTACGAATTAAAAAAAAAAAAAAAAAGGGGGAGGGGGGAAGG